>ML816706.1:202371-226062 GCA_009831015.1 Picea engelmannii | reverse complement strand
TGAGTTATCTCTTGAACATTGTATAATCTATTTATGATAAGGAAGTTTTTGTTGGGTTTTCTTCCCCTAGAGGGTTTCCCAGGATAAATGATGTGTCTCTTGTGAATGTGCATTTCTCAGTGATCTTGTTCTTATGATGGTCTTATCTATTGAAATGCAAAGAACTATAATAATGGCATAAACATTAACATTTGAGAGGTACATTGGAGTATGGGTTGAGGTATCTTGGAGGTGATGGAGTGAGGTTGCTGGCATATTCAAACTTAAATTGGGAAGGGAGTGCAGTAGATAGGAAGAGCACCTCGAGGTGTTGCTTCAGCTTGGGATCAACAATGATTACATAGTTCAACAAAAAATAGAATGTAGCACTCAGTTCAATAGAGGCAGAGTATATGGCAGTGAGTATGGCTAGTTGTGAAGCCATTTGGATTCATAAATGTGTACAGGTTTATTTGATCAGGAGTGGGAGCCCACGATGATATATTGTACTGATAATCATAGTTGTATCAAACTCTATGAAAATCCTATATTCCATGATAGGTACAAGCATATTGAGATCATGTATCACTTCATCTAAGACAGGATCCAGAAGGGAGGAGTCAAGCTTCAATATGTTTCCACATATGAGCAGGTTTCAGACATTTTGAGCAAACCCTTGGTTAAAGGGAATTTTGTATTCTTCAGGGACAAACTTGGAGTGGTGCATAATATCTTCCTTTATAAGAGGGAGTGTTTATGTTTACAACATCAAACAAGTACTTCCGCACAATTCTAAGTGTCGATACATGTGGAATTCATCCAAAACCTTCTACCTTAGTAATTTTCTTTAATTAAATAAATTATTAAAGTAAAGTGATTTTATTAATCAATTGAGTTTATTCATTGAAATGCTAAATTTATTAGCATTAGTGAATTAAATATTATTCATTAATCTCAAGTGAGGTGAGATTTAATCTCAATCATCAATCACTTTGGAGATTAGGGTTAGGTCATAACTCAATATTATAAAAGAAAGGCTAAGGTAAAAGAGGAAACAATTTTCACTATAGAGAGAGAGAGAGAGCGAAGAAGGAATTTTTATCAGGGAGATCTCGGATAGGTGGAGGAATTTCATCTAGAGGTCAATATAGGTCAAAGAGAAGAGAGGATAGGGGTAGCTGGAAGAAGATCTAGAAAAGTAGAGCCACAATAGCAACAACATAGTTGTATGCACTATACAGGTCAATTAAGGTGCGTATATACACGGGCTATAGTGCAATAAGGAAAATACATATATGGGTTACAGCGTAGGAAGGAGAGTACAAGTATGATAAAGTTATTGTACGATATCGTACAACTAAGGAGGAGTTGTTAGGGTTTGTAGGTGTTTTCTATGGTTCTCTATATTTCTCTGTGGGCCATTTTCCCAGTAAGGGATCCCTTATAAGCTTTAATATTATTCTAATGATAAGTTGATTTGAAGGGAAGAAATATTTGTGTGTTTGGAATTGGTTTCTTTTCTTCTGCTAATTATTTTTGTTGAATATTCCAACAAGTGTATTTTGTTGTGAGCTGCTAATTTGATTTACAACAAGGAAATCACTAGTAAACAATATACCTATGTGCCAATATTGGAAATTCCACAAGACTCTCTCCTTCTAGTGAATGCAACACTTCCATAGACTTAAAGTCCCCATCCAATGATCATGTGGACGGAACCACTCCTACCAGTTGATTCACATCAAGCATGCGAGTTAAAATGTCCCAAGGGCATTGAAAGTGGATATGATGGAAACAATTCTAAATATTTAATTTAAATTTTAAGCCTCTGTGTACATAATTAGTGACATAGGGATAAACTTTTCAATATATTAAGATCAAACAAATAATAACAACACACATTCATAACATAACACACCAAAATTTTAACCGATGAAACTGTCATGGGGAATAAAAATATAAATTCCATAAAACAATTGGTCTTACATGCAATATGACAATGTGCATTTCACTTGTGTTAGAAGATTAACAATTGCACAAAAATTTCCATTAGTCAAGCAATTTTTGTGGAAGCAACATGCAACTTTCGTATGTTCCTCAAATCTAAGGTATTTGTTATGCTCTCTAATTGCAAAACATGTTCCTTATCATGGCAATGTTGTCCATAAGCTCCTTGAAGCTTGTCTTTGACAAGGCTTGACATTGTCTCCATTGGTACTCCTTGGCATTGGATTTGCTTGCATTGGCCAATAAACAACTTACCTTTACCATGATCAATTTGGATCTTTTTGATATACTTGAGTTATCTCTTGGTTTCACTTGCCATTGTCACAACATCATTGTGAATTTATGCTTCTTATACTCGTGTTTTATGATAAAGTGTTCACACTTTCATCATGTGTATCTATTTTATGAATTCGTTTGGTGCTTGAGGTCATGGGTTTTCTCTTGGCTCTCTCTCACACTTTTTTCTTTGCTAGTAGACCCATTATCTTCACTTTACACTCAAGAACTACATGGAAACATTCACATTCCTAGTTTTATTTATTTATTAAATTGAAATGTTCATATTCTCATTCTCAACTTGGGGGACAATTGTATTTTGGTTGTAACTTTCATATTGTTGCTTTGTTTTTCATCTTCTCATGCTTGTTTCAAATAAATTGAAAAATCCTACAACTTTCCTCATTTCACTGAAGGATAATACCTTATGGATTTTTTGTATATTTGTAAATGTGTTGAACCTGCACAGAAAAGATCTAGCTAGCAAATGACATACACAGTTTTCAGAGAAAATATGAGAAAAGAGAAACAAGAGAGAAAGAATGGAAGAATTCTCATTAACCGTATACCACACTCAAAGAGTGAATAATTTACAATAGATATAGGTTACATGAGTAACTAATGCACCATAGTAGTGATCTAAAGATATCTAGACACTCATTGACAGACACTGGAGTGAACTGCCACCTAGTCCTAGTTAACTTATCCATGCAATCATCGGTTAACTAAGTCATGACTTCCACTAGTATAAACAAGTGTAACTGACTCTAAACTGAAGAGGAACATCTTATTTTGTAGGGAAATATTCTCATCTAAGGAAGAGTTCTCAACATTGGACTGTAAAACTTAGGAAAATAATTATAGGTGAGTGTGTAATATCTCCAACACCCCCTCTGAAAACTATTAGGGTGTACATGATGAATGGGTCCCATAAACCAAGGCCATGTTAGGTACCCATTGCACAATGTATATAAGAATGAGACACTGAAAAAAAGAGGAAAGAGAGAAAACCTCATGGGAACCACCCCCCCCCCCTCCCCTCAAATTACAATGCATAAAAATAAATAAAAAGGAGAAGGAACAAAAAGTAGTTACTAAGAAACCATGTCCTTCACTTCAAGAAGACCTCGCAAATGTGCAAGTTTTTTCTCATTGAATATTTTGTTGAAGATGTATTGTAATTTGAGGTGGGGTTTTCCCTCTTTCCTCGATTTTTTTTTAGTGTCTCATTCTTATATGCATTGTAAAATTGGTACCTAACATGGCCTTGGTTTCCGAGATCCATTCATCATGTACACCCTATTAGTGTTCAGGGGGGGTGTTGGAGATATTACACACTCACCTATAATTATTTTCCTAATTTTTACAGTCCAATGTTGAGAACTCTTCCTTAGAAGAGAATATTATATCTATATAATATTCCCCTACAAAATATGATGTTACTCTTCAATTTAGAGTCAGTTACACTTAGTTAGACTAGTGGAGTACGGTTAATGAGAATTATTCCATTCTTTCTCTTATGTTTATCTCTTTTCTCAATTTTTCTCTACAAATTGTGTATGTCATTTGCTAGCTAGATCTTATATGTGCAGGTTCATCCACATTTACATGGTATCAGATCTAACAGATTGCTAGGAAAAATACACACTAGACTCTTTTTGCAAGTATTAAAGATTGGAGAATGCATAAAAGATGGATTTTTCATCGACAATACTTCTCATGCCTCATAACTATTTGGAGTGGAAGAAAAAAATTCTACTTCAGCTCATATGAAAAGGCTTGTACCAAATAACTATGTAAATGGAAGTAGAGTCTAATTCCATCGATAGACAAAATTACTTTCTCAATAGACAAGATATGGCCATAGGATGTACATGCATGTCTGTTTCTCCTGAACTTTTCCCTCAAGTATATGATGAATCACAAGACTCAACTCCAAACGAATTAGGGACCAAATTGGAGGTTCTATTTGGGAATAAAGAATATTTTGAAGATTTCATGCAGGAGATTGAAAAGATAGAGCCAAAAGAGAAACCATCAAAAGATCAAGCCTCTTATTCTGAAGAGTCTTCTACACAAGTATCTGCACAAATTTGTATTCCATTAATTGTAGTTGATGTCTACTCCATTTCAGATTTTTTTTCTGAATTTCATGTGGAAGATATATTACATGCATCCCATGGGTCACATGCAAACACTTTTCCATGTGTCATGCATGTGTCTCAGGAGCAACATGCTTGCACCATGCATGCATCTCAGGAGACAAAAAGGGGGTCGTGCACATTAGATTCAATTCTTATATTTTATGAGAAACAATTGCAGAAACAAATTGGATATTTGACTTCCTCTTGGAAAAATATCCAATTTCAAAAAAAAAAATCATCCAAAACGGACTTTGGGTAAGTGAAGTTATGATCATTTTAAAATCAACAAAATTTCAGCGTTTTTCTGGAAACAGCTGCATGGTTTTCAAAATTTCATCCAAACTTTATTTGTATCTTCTTCATTACACGAAGAGAAAGTGGATATGTGTGGACATCTCAATGGTGCATCTACTTCATCAAATTTGTGCATACATCTACATATTCAACAAAATCTTCAACGAGCACAAACTTGCACAATTGCGAGATCTTCTTGGAGTGAAGGACAGGGTTGCTTAGCAACTGATTTTTGTTCCTTCTCAANTTTCAGTGTCTCATTCTTATATGCATTATACAATGGGTACCTAACATGGCCTTGGTTGTCAAGACCCATTCATCATGTACACCCTAGTAGTGTTCAGGAGGGGTGTTGGAGATATTACACACTCATCTATAATTATTTTCATAAGTTTTACAGTGCAATGTTGAGAACTCTTCCTTAGATGAGAATATTATCTCTAGATAATATTCCCCTACAAAATATGGTGTTCCTCTTCATTTTAGAGTCAGTTAAACTCAGTTACACTTAGTTATACTAGTGGAATACGATTAATGATAATTCTTCCATTCTTTCTGTTATGTTTCTCTCTTTTCTGATATTTTCTCTACAAACTGTGTATGTCATTTTCTATCTATGTATTATATGTGTAGGTTCATCCACATTTACAAGATTTGTCTTGTTTCCCCATCAAGGGAAACTAATTCTACACCACCCTCTCGGGGGTGCATTGATGCTTCTTGGATTAGCTCTCCTACTCATATGTTCCTTTTCTTCTCGTTCTTCCACCTAATATCGGATCATATAGCCTTACATGACCACATGATATATTTCAAATGAATCTACCATGTTATATCAACTTCTATACTTTACACCTTATATTATATGTGCACTCACATATGGTACTTCATGCTTCATCTTTACTTTAGTTGATGTGTTATGGTTTCATGTGTGGCTTTCTTGCTTAGAAGTGGTGGGATGGTTTCTAACCTTGTCATGAATGTAATAAACATTGGTTTGATATAATAACACTTCTTAACATTAATAATTTTATTATTGTGTCTCGTTATACCATGGGGGCACATGATTTTCATTAGATAAGTATTGTCTTGATTTAGGCTAAATCGTACTCCTAGTAATCTAGTTGAGTAACATACCAAATATCCTAACCACATATAAAACTTTCCATTATTTTCCCTTCAAATCTATCTCATTCATAAAAAGATATTATTCCCACTCATTTTTGACATATCATATGTCATCCAATAAGGTCTGAATGAAAAAATTGAAGAACAATGTAAGCAAAAGTTAAATAAAGCCAAAAAAGGCTAGAGGTGAAGAGCATAAATGTTAAAAAAAAAATGAAGCTAGCGCTATGACACCTCATTAAAAATGCGTAACCCCCAAAGTTCTATGCTAAAAACGTATATCTAAAGAAAAGGGATAAGAAAAATCAAGGAAAAATACAAAAGGGGAAATAAATAAAGTGCCAAGGTGGTAACTCTAAGCAAATCTCTCTCTTAAATACTTACAAGTACAAATAATGAAGATTCCTAGCTCAAAAAGGCTAGTTGGACCAATAAAAGACCTTTTACATTATGGAAAATGACTTTGAGGGTCTAAACATGAAGTTCCCCTTTCCTTTCCATCAATAATTGATCATTTTTACCTATTCTTTGACCAAGGTTACCTAGGAATTGACACATGTAATAAGGGTGAAGTTGCACCACCATGGTAAACTTAGGCAATTTATAAAATTAACCTATGTTAAGTTAGAAAAGATTACTTAATGTGCATTACCTAATGACTTGTTTAAAACTTGAATCATCATTATAGGTGGGTGCCCCACATTGGGATCTGTGCACTATGCTTCGAGATCTGTGTACCTACACTAGGATCTATGATGCTACATTAGGATCCATGTACATGCATACAAAGAGATATATTTACATTGGGATCAATGTCAATTTTCTTTGGATCTATAACACTACATTAGGATATGTTTCATTGCATAGGGATCTTTGATAGTGTGTTGGACAATGGCATGGACTCCACATCATCATCATATGCCACATGGACCATTCTTAGAGGGCACACTTGCTTTCTTGGACCATTTCTTGGGGTGTTGAGGTGGTTAGAGAACATGTTTTAGGTGGACAAGTTCAAGGGAAGTTATCTTTTGACAAAGTTCTTAGAATTCTACTAGATCAATGTCATTAGATGTGGACTTGCTACGAGATTTCTGAAATGGGGTTATAATAGAAAATTAGGCAAAAATTGACTTGGTTACGATGTTGCTAGAATTTGTTGTGCAAAAATTACTGTCATGTTTTGGAGCCACATGTGGAGGGAGCCTTTCCTCTCTATTAGCCACACATGTGGGTGGTTAGAGAATCATGTGGGGCACACCTCTCTCTTTGACTAGTCCACTCACGTATTTGAGTTGTTGAGGTGGTTATTTCATGATATATTATTCTATAATTAGCTCAAAATGATTTTATACCATGGTATTGAGAGTGCCTCTTGTTTTATCTCATGGTTATGCTTGAGCACATTATATTGGCACATGGTGTTGTACTAGCACATGGCTTGCTACTCATGGTTTTGTGAGGTGCTTTATTTATAGAAGGGGGGCTTCTCCCTCACTATTTCATGGTTGGAAATCACTTGGAAGACACATTTTACTCAATTTTGGTGTATTTTCTTGTATATTATCTTTGATTGCGTTGTTCTAGGTTAATAATAAAAGGTTTTGGCACGTAAGAGACATTGAGGAAAGGGATATTGCAATACAAGAAATGCAAGTAAGGTATGGCATAATTCTATTTTCTTTTTTGTGAAATTTTAAAGCTATATCTTAGTATTGAAGTTGAATATCTTAGGGTTTTAACTTATTTCCCTAGATCCATGCTTTAGTTAATTAAGTTCACAATATTTAGGCTAAATCAATCGTTAGTTTAGACTCCCTATGAATCTTGTATAGTCCAGGTTTCCTTAAGTCTGATGCTCACCAAGCATTCTCCGAGATTTGTGGAGACTTCAACATCAAAGATAAAGAGGGAATCTACTCAAGGAATGGATTCAACTCCATGCCTAATAATAGCATTTTATTTTCTCATTTATTTTGGAACCATCTCAATTTTAATTTTTCCCTTTCTTTTAATTTTTTAACAAGCAATCCAAGGTATTCTCATGATTAATTTATTTAGTTATATTGCTAGATCCAAGATTTAATTTTAATTGCTAGATCTTGTTTAAACAACCATTTACTTCATGTTTTATTTATTTTAAGTTTTTTATTTATTTTAAGTTGACACAAATAGGTTAGTTCAACTAGCTGAAAATTGGGTTTGGATCTTGATTTTCCAGCTTGGTACTTTCATATATCTAGCCTTCCATAAAAATAACTCTAATGTGCTTAATCTAATATACTACTTGGAGTTTATTTCTTAAAATGTTGGCAGATACATGTTAAATAACACTTGCTATCACTGAGAAGGGTTTCGTGTTTTTATTGCAACATAGGATCATCTTTGGGTTTACTACACTTAAGATAAACAAATTGATACAATAAAGGGTGCAACGATTCTCTCAATAAGAAAAACGGCTTACACTTATGGCTCTTATTATAATTTCTTGAAGGCTAACATCTCAGATCTGAACTTGTTCATGGTGTATTTAGAATTTCTATGTGACATTTTTGTGGCATAATAAAACTCTCAACATAAATGCATGAGACGTTTGATACTTCATCTTTGTAACATGTGTGATAAGGGCTTATAAATTTGCATAATGATCAAATTTTTGTCTTAATACATTACTTCCTTGCAGTGTTTAAACACATTTGACATCTTAAGGATGCCTTTAATCAAATTGATGCTAAATGATTCACTATTTTTAAGGTTGTTATGAGGCTTTAAATTGATTACTTTCTATCGATATAGGGTCTCTTTCTCATCTGAAATAATAGACACCTTAAATCCCATAACAAGACATGCATCTAACACTTAAACTCTCACTGCGAGTGCACTCTTAACACAAATTGCTTGGATGATTGTTGTTTGGAATCATTTGTTGTCTGGAATACTTTTCATTTCTCCTTTGATCTCTGGTTTTTAATGAGGGTAATCTACTCTAGATACAATGTTTGATGTGCTCAAATGATGATGGAATAGCTCACTGCTCACTTTCCTTAATTTCACATTATGAAATGTACTAAATTGCATCATTGGATCACTATTTTCAAGGTTACAAACTGGCTAGATTTATACACAATCTTACATGTTGTAAGTGGTGATGAACTTATAATCATTATAAATGTGTGTGATCTACACAACTCTTTGTTATCCCCATTGTAATACATAATAACATCAAGCTTGTTCATGTTCGGGAGTAGAGTTATTTCGTAACCATGTGGTTTGGTATGGAACTTAATAATGTCAAGTTTTAATTCCTCATTTTTTTGTTTCTAAATCAAAATTAACCATTATCATATTCTCTCATTGATGTGGATGGTATCTTGACAATAATTCTTGTTGATTATCTAATGCACATGGTGAATGTTAGTTACATCTCATGCTCTAAATGAAATAGTTCTAGCATTTCATGATTCCATTGAAGTTGAGCAAGTTCAATTTTCTCTATTTTCCAATCATAATCACACTCTACAACAAAATCACATTCATCTCATTATCAACAAAAAAATTGCACATTTAAACTTATCTTTAATCATTGAGAGTGAGTTGATAATGTTGCTAGTCAATATAGTCTAAGTAATTTTCCATTGCTATAGTTGATTGGGCTAGATACCATAGAGATTCCCCCATAGGATAGGGTAGCTTAGTTTCCTTAGTCTGAAGAGTGGGAAGGATACCAAGGTGACAATGGGTAGCTTGCCTATTGTTCCTATAGGCTCTCCTATTGGGGTTAGGACTTTTCCTCCTAGGGTAAAGTTTGAGTGGTAACATGTCTATAAGTTGATGATTTAGGAAAATGTAGATTTTTATTTTATTTTGTTTTCTAAATATCCATTTTCTCATTATTCATATTCCCATATTTGATGGTTTCCAAAAATAATTCTCAATCCCTTGACAATTCCTTGAATGACCCTCTTGGTTTTTCACTTAGCTACCTTTTGTCTTTCATGGAATCTACCCATGAACCACGTTGGTCATTTGTTCACTATTACATGTTCATAATGTTGTAACTCCTTAATTTCCCATCATATATGAAACTTCCCTCTTTTCTAGTTCTTGATAGTGATTAATGATTTGGTGTTCATGTGTCTCAGGACGTGGTTGTTATGGAGTTGACTTTCTTACTCTGCTAGCATTTTTTCCGTTGCCATTTGACTTCTCTATTATGGGTGGGGTCAACCCCTTTTATTTTGTTTTTTTAGTGCTATGCTTTTGTTATATTGCTTGCATTTGTTGTGTTTCCACACTCCACAAATTGTTTGCCCATTCCACCATATTTATTCTTTACCTCTACCATGCTTAGTGAATTTATGCATGTAGCATAGTTAGGTAATTTTGCATAAAAGATTATTAGCCTTAGTTAAAAAACTACATAAATGGTCATTGACCTTACCCCTTCCTAATTCCAATTTTTTTCTTTAACACTCAACCATTCATGATCTAAAATTTGGATCAAACCCCCTCTCTTTTGGGCATTTGTGGTCCCTCAAAAACTTAAATGAATTTCACACATTTGGTGTTGAATCAAACTTCAGAATTAAATTGAAAAATTCATGCTTTCCTCTTTGGGGATCATAAAGTTATTGTTGTTGAATGGAATCTAACTAAAATTTGGTTTCTTTATTAGGTTTCATCTTCTTAATAAGTATACCTCTTTATGAGTCTCCCTCCTTGGATTTTTCCTCTTCATGAAATTTGCCTCTCTATGAAGTTTTCCTTCTCTGATTTACCTTCTTAAGAAGTTTGTGTCACTTGGGAGTTTTCCTTCTCATGAATTCTACCCCTTCTTGAAGCATTGACCATACACTTCTCTTGGTTTCCATTAACCTCCATCGAATGGAAATGATGGTGCAAAAATAAAGTCTTCAATAAAATGACAAATATTGATTACTAGTATTAGTTTTATAAACATCGCTACCAAACTTTCTCCAAGCTTCCTTACCAATATTTGAGACTTACACAATGCTTCCATTAATTTGGTTACTGGTATGATATCTCATGGATTGTTTGTCCTTAATAAAAATTCACACAAGCAGTTTCGTTGCTACTACAAGTTTCTAAAAACTTGATATTCATTGTTGATGTATCTCCTTACTTTCCCAAAGTTGCAATTTAAGCGTTTTTCTAGAAAGTATGTAACTATCTTCCTAGATTTATTTCCCTTGGGCGAGATACAATCAAGTCTAGATCCCTTTGAATTGTATACTATGATCCAAGTGGATATCTATGGCCACCCACTTGTTCCACTAATTCATAATGGTTCCACATCCTCACAGTTTTCCTACAGTTTTTCAGGTCCCAAACTTCTGGGGTCATTTTAAGTCTCTAAACAATGTTTCTTTTTGTGTGGAAATGCCTAACATGTAGCCAAAGGAAAATATTGGGCCTTCATAATGTGAACTTATTATATAGACCTTTCCAATGGGATAACGATTGCCCCAAATGAAGATCATATGAAAAATTCCTGCCCCCAGAAAGTTGGCATATCAACTAACCACATCGGGGCCCACAAAAATTTTGGTGTTTCATCTTTTGGGGTTAGGATCTTGGATGTTTAGGGTTTTCTCATTGATGTTTTATGTTAAAATTCCTTTTCAACATCTTTGTAATCAACTTCTTATGAATCAGCATAGCTGACACATCTCTCTCTTTAGGGATAGGTTACCACCATTCTAGCTAGTTTGTGTGCTTTACAATTTACAGTCATTTATATTTCATTCATTAATAAAATATGAGTTTAAGTGTATTCTTGTGTTTCTTGCAATATCTCTATGTGTTTCCTTGTTATATCTCTTCCTTCATTTCATTCTCAATACAATTTGGATCATACTCACACTACCACCAAGATAAAGATAAGCAAAGTGAATAAGAGGTTGTGGGATACGACAATTTACATATTTGGAGTGTAGATGGTTCAAGCCTAAAAGAGATGCTTTCCAAGACAATTATGATGTCAGTAGGGTCCTCAAACACAATAAATAAAGAAAAATTCTAAGGCTGAGATGAAACTAGCAAGTAAGATATGAAACAACAACAATAAATACAATGATAATAATAGTAAAGAAATTTATTACAACAATAAAATAAATGATCTCTAATAGTGTAGAGATTGTTTCAACAGTGAAACATGTAATTTTCAGTAGTAGTAAATGTATGACAATAGTAAAACAATCAATCCAAGAAGAGTGGCTCAATTCTCCATGGAAACAACACCAAAATGTTAGCACACAATCTTGAACCAAGTGCAAATCCTTCACAAGGTAGTAAGACAAGTGGAACATGGAAGATGTCACCATTGTCACGTAGGCAACAACTTCCCTCTATTTAGTAAAGGAATAGTATCCAACACAAGAGAATCTTCCCCAGTAGCCTCCAAGAATCCCTACGCAAGACACAATCAAGTCTAGGCCCCCCTAGGGTGACTACTCACACTACCACCAAGATAATATAATCAAAGTGAATAAGAGGTGGTTGGATAAAACAATTTCTAGATTTGGAGTGTAGAGGATTCAAGCCTAGAAGAGAGGCTTTCGAAGTCAAGTATGAGTTTATTAGGGTCCCCAAACACTAAAAATAAAGAAAATGTCTAAGGCATAGATGAAACTAGCAAGTAATATATGAAATAACAATAGTAAATAAAGTGATAACAACAGTGAATAAATTTATAACAACATTAAAATAAATTATCTCTAATAGTGTAGAGATTGTTTCAACACCAAAACATCTAATTTTCAGCAATAGTAAATGTATGACAATAGTAAATCAGTGAATTTTCAGTAGTATTTAATTTATAGTAGTAGTAAAATAGTCAATTTTTAGCAGTAAAAATATAGGCCCCTGATCATGAAATGATCTAGTAAATTATAGGGTTAAATGCTAGGTTAGATTAGGGTTTTATTTACCAACAAAATCATAAAAATCAACAATGAAAATCATCCCTAAAACCCTAGACATTTTTCTCTATATGGTTGTAATAACACTTCAAAAAATTAATTTAGGGTTCTAGCAATGACTTTAGGTCAATAGTACGCGTAAACACCCTAGACGTCCTGGTTTCTATTGCCGAAAATGAAATTTTGCAACAAATAAACCTAGAACTAACACTAAAGTAGTAAATTTCAACAATATGATTGACTATTATGGAGAAAAAGATTAGTGCCTATTATTTTGGGCATATGGGATAAAAAATACATCCTCCTTTGAGATAATGAAGTGGATTATTTTAGGGTGAGGATTAGAGGTTTCCCACTACTAACCCTATGCAATCCTCCTAAAATTTTGGGGTATGATACAATGGAATGCTCCTCCACTAGTAAACCTTCCAAGGATTTTGACACGAGGGTTTGTTAGAAAATGATTCAAGAGGATGAAGAACCACCACTAGAGAAACAACATCAATGTAAAAATGCATGATTAAACAAAACCACAAGATGAAAAGATAAAAATTACTTAAAACATATTCCATCCATCAAAACCCTAATTTCCATGTCATCCAAGTAGTAAAATATTCGCAAGCATAGCTCCCAAAGAAGTATCCCTAGTTAACCATCCATAACATTCTTCATGAAAGAGAACAAGTAGAAGTAGAAAAGAGTGATATGTCTCCACAAGTAGCAATGATTTGAAATTGAGAAGTGCTTATCTTATTTACTTTATATATCTAGTACCCTTCTCACACAATGCAAGCCCTAAAAACATAAAATAATGCATTTATTTCTCATAAACCCTACATATAAGACACAAATACATAAATAATTCATTATACAAGAGTGGATAACTCTATAAGGCTCCCAATGATGCCTCTAATATGGAGTAAACTAGCTCAAAAACTAAATCATCCCAATCAAAAGTGCTCCAAGAATCACACATGTGGCCTCAATGAGGGGACGATTCACTCAAAAAGTGAAAGACATGCTCCAAAAGCTGAAACATTGCCATGAAAGGGTGAAATATTTCATCTCAAAGGGTGCCCCAAACCCTTCAAAGGGTGTGACGTCATCAAAAGTTCCATGTCATCTTCAATGAAAACCTCAATGTCTCATAAAAATTAAAGTGTCCAATCATCATAAAGGTGAAACATCCATGCTCCTAGTGCAATGTATCATCATCAAAGGGTAATATCCGATATCCAAAGGGTTCCATCATGCATGGAGAGGTGCCACATAATCCCTCCAAGTACAACTTCCTCAATAAAAGGGCCAATGTCTTCCTAAAAAGGTGAAACTTCCCATCAATAAATCATCCTCACATGCTAAGGGGGTCCTACGACCAGAGCCATGTGATAAAATCTGCCAATGTCCTCTTAGGACTTCCAAAAAACCTCCCTCAAATAATGGGGATGACCTCCATACAATTGGGGTAACTGACCCTTAGTCATCCTCCAAAGGATCCAAGTTTCGTCAATCATGTGTAATCATCATCCAAGGAGGTAATTCGTGTGGTCCAAGAGGCATCATGAAGACTAGAGGGAAGGTACACAATCCAAACACAACATATAAATTGAGTCATATTAACACAAAATCCATTAGAGATATGTCACAAAATATCATATTCAAACTTCATACTAGCTTACAAAGTTATGCAATTTTTCAAGTCTATGTATGGGAGGGTCATTATTACCCCCTATTAGGTGTGTCGATACCTAGACCAAGAGATATGTCTCAAGGAAACCCATCAAGGGGTAGGTGCAATGCTAATGGTATGGATTGGTGTTTACTTCATGGGTTGGATGTCATTGACATGGAAGTCCATGTATAGTATTCATACTCATGAGCATCTTTGTAGAGGGAATGCTTAGGAAATGAGATACCCTTTGCTCAACACCATGTCTTTCCAAAACCTGGTTTACCTTTTTCTTTATAGCTTTGACCTATTTTGACTTTTGAAATTTTGTTTTCTAATTCCTTTATAATATATGTATTCATTTCATAGGACTTAGGGTGATTACCTCTTAACGAGGGGGTAGAGCTCATGCTTCTTCTTTTTCTTGGTTTTTAATACTTTGTTTTTCTTATTTGTTTATTTTCCCTGCATTTTGAATTATCATTTGTTTATTTTCCTTGTTCTTGAGTAGTTCTAGGGAATTCTTGGGTGAGAAAACATCATCAATGATTTCTTCAGAAACAAAAGGAAACATAGAAAAGTGTGGAGAACAATAAAAATTGGGTGAAGGAATGATTGGATCTTCATAATGATCTTCCATCTTTATTCTTGAACATATCTCTAGTTCCTCTAATTCATCATCACTCAAATAATATTCATTCAGAAGAACATTAGGATATTCTACTTGGTTTCTAACCACGAGTTGCCTATACAGAGTGTCATAGTTTCCATCTCAAACTGGGATGGTAGCATAGGATAAATCCATTTGGAGACTACCACCCAAATTTGTAGCCCACTTCCTAGATAATAACATTCCCAAAACATTAGGTACATCAATGACGAAAACATCCATCAATATGGAAATATCAGGATAAGCAACCAAATAAATCCTAAGATCCTTAATTAGGCCACATACTTTGATTTATTTTTAATTAATCTCGCATAAGCTTTTGTATGGCCTTGTGGTTTCTAAGCCTAATTCATTCATGACCTTTAAAAACATCAAATTAGTGGAACCCCCAGAGTCTAACATACAATTATGAAGGAGGAGGTTATTCAATACCAAGGTGATGAAGAAAGGTGGATGCCCCCCATTAACCCTATGATAGTCGGTTTCTTGTTAAACAATAGGAGGGTCTTTGGGTTCTAGAATAAGAAAATTTATCACTTTATCCATTTGTGGAGGGATATTGATCAACTCACTGAGGGGTATAGTGACATTGATCTTGGCTAAGACATTTGTCACATAAATATTTAATTGGATATCATCATTCTTGCAAGATGCTGATGGAGGAGTAGGGTTGGTATTCAAAGGTAAAGGGTCATTAGTCAACTTAGGAGTAGGTTGAGAATCGTTAGTTTGAGGAGCTACATGTGCTTTATTTCTTCTATAATATTGTATGTATTTCTCTTTCTTTATATTCTCTTTGGATTCTTCATCCATGGAATTCAACATATATAACCTTGCTATCCTAGCAACATCCCTAATCGTTTTCTTGATTTTCTCTAATTACTCACTTGTAACAGTGTAGGGTTATCCATGGAATACATAGATCGGATCCCTGTCTTCTACAAGATTCATACATTCAAAATTATTAGGATATTCACTTCCATCATGGACTTTATTTCTAGGGAATTCCCACTCTCTATGACACTCATTGAAAGGTAATCACCAAGGGATGTCTTCTTGATTAACCATATCAGAAGACATAAGAGTATCAAGGACACTTGACTCATGAAGAGGTCTATTCCTATTCCATCCTTGGTTTTTCCTAGGTTTCCTATTGTTGAATTGAGGTCAAGAAGGGGGGTTTGACTTTGAATTCATTCCTTTACCAATATGTTCAACCTATCCATGATTTTAGCTTGGGATTTCAAATTTTCGGTAGTCATTTGATCAAACTTTTGCACAAGGGCCATTGCTAGATTAGGAGTAGGGTTAGCATTGTTCATAGTTCTTGGATTAGATTCAGCCTTTTCCATTGGCACATGAAAAGGTTCTACCTTGGATGCTAGAATTTTCTCCTCAATCTTAGAGGCCCATTATTTTTCCTTTTCAAGGTTCTAAGGGAATCTGTCTCTAAGAATAAAGAAAAATTGTCCATCAAATGCATTAGTATATTGTAAAAGAATGGCACAATCCCTTGGCTTAAGTTCATTGGGAATTTGTTTCACAAGGTCATCAAACCTCTGGTCAAATTATTTCATGGATTTAGTATCCTTCTTCTTGATCTCATTGAATTGGCTTAGCAAAAATTTACCATATTTTCTTATGTCCCATCTTTTCATAAAAGCTTCATGGAAATCTTGCCAATATTTAATGCTCTTCTCAGGTATATTATTATACCATGATCTTGATTCTCCTTCCAAGTGTTATCACAAAATATATCACCTTTGTGCAAAGCCTATCACAAGGGGAAAAATAACTGTAACATGGAAGTGTTGCCACCATCACCTTAGCAAATTACTTCCCTCATTTTAGTGAACGATGAATCCAACACAAGGGAGGCTTCCCTAGAAACCTCAAGGAATCCTATAGCAACATGATATCAAGTATACAACCTTCTATATCGGTTACTCAAACACACCACCAATAGATCAAGGTAATCAAGGTAGGTACAAGGTGGTTTAATGAAGCAATTTCCATATTTGTATATGTGAAGTATATTGGACAATTAATGATATTTGCCAAGTCAAGATAAGTCAAAGAGATGCCCCAAACACTACAAATCAATATAAAAGATATGTTTGTTATAAAATTTGTATCAAATATGATTAGCTACAACAATATGTCTAATTACAATAGCATAAATTAAGCAACCCTTGAAACAAGTTAAGCATGCAATAAAATAGGGCTGGAAATGCAATCTAAACTAGAGTTTAGATAATAAATATTTGTTGAATGAAAGATGAGACACAAAAACCCTAAAATAGCAAAGACATCAATCCCTAAAGGGCTGAAAATTACAACAACAATGTAATAAATGTGTCAATATGTATCTCAAGGTGAAAGATGTCAATAAACCCTAGATGTCAAGCTAGAAGATGGTTGAAAAATTAAGGAGAAGTTGCAACAAAACCTAATATAACCCTATGAAAAAAAAGGAGAGGTGAAATTTAGGGTTTAAAATCACTACAAGGGAGAAGTACTAGTTCCATTTTATCATATTGGGCATTTGGAGTAAAAAAGAGCTTTATTGGGAGACAAAGGAAAGCTTTGGGTAAACCCTAAATTAGTCCACTACAAAGCTTAAGGATTAAACAATAGAATGAAGGCTAGGGTAGTCCACTACAAACCCTAGAAATTGTTCTATTCATATTGACAAGATTAAATATGGTTCTTGGATAAACCCTAGGGTAGTCCACTATAAACCCTAGAACTCTATCCTATAGGAAAACACCTAGGGTAGTTTACTACAAACCCTAAAAAAATTTCCTATGTCCTTAAACAAGATTTAAACAATGATAACAAAGGAAGGTAGTCCACTACAAACCTTCCTATGGTTTCAATATAAGGTTTATTTAATATAAATACAATGTAAGATGCATTATTACCACTTTAATAAACACATTAACACTTAATGCATTCAAGAAATAAACCAACAAAGATTTTGAAAGAACATTGATTAGGTAAATCAATGATCATCCATGAGACCCCAACCATGAAATCATCAATCAAAACTTGAAAATGCATCCAATATATCATCTCCCAAAGAAGGCGCATAAGTCATCCATAGTGAAAGAGAAATATAGAAAAGATTGATGGCACACTTACTTATACTGAGAGGGGGGTGAATTAGTATGATGATTTTACTCTTTTTACTACACTACACTTATCATTTTATTACTTTATAATCATAATAAATCAATAAGGAATGTATATACAGATATATAGTGCACAGTACATAAAGAATTAATGTGGAAACCAAAATGGGAGAAAACAACGAAATTTTTTTATTGAACTATAGTCACAGGAAACAACCTGCTACATACACCAATCTATTACAATGTTTACATGCATCCACTTGAAAGAGACTCAAATCCCTTCACTTGAGCACCAACTCAACAACACTTGTAGGAACCAACCTGCAGTTACAATATTTGTAGGCACCAACCTGTTGGAGACACTAATCTCCTTAACTAAGCACCAACTCAACAAGGTGTAGGAAACAACATGCTGGAGACACCAATATCCTCACCCTTTTCTATATGGATGAAATTATTTTTAAACTGTCCTAAAAACAAAAAAATCACTTCACTTCAATATTCCACTTACATACATCTATTTTTTCAATAACTACTCTGTCAGTGATGTAGTTACCATAAGACTCTTCACCTGCTCACAATCAACAAGAATTCAGATATTCCTTGCTTGACCTTTCACCTCCCTTCCATCATTAGACAATTACATATCTCTCTCGTATTTTATAGCACCCACGAACCTCAGATCCTTGGCTTCACTTCCTATCACACACTTTGAAATGGATTAGGGAATCCTTATTTATAAGCCTCATCATAGTGTTTGTGGGTCAGCCCTATGTTGAGAATAAACAGGTTGGCTCCATACACCAAGCCCATACGCCCAAGGCTTTGTCCTTATACCAAAAATCATGCTCACAAGGTCAGCTCTAAATGCCTTGAATCTTATTTAAATCAGGCTACACGAATCCTTTATAACCGGTCCCAATTTCCTCTCGTTTTCATGTGTGATTTGTTCACTGGCCATAGCACAAACTTTAAAGTCTTAGAATTCGTCAGATGAGTCTAGGATTAATTCGTGACCATAAATTTGTTCACTGGCCACCAGAACACACAACACAACCTCAATGCTCAAAAACCATCCAATGAACCTTGGAATAATTCGTGATTGTTGATATGCAAGGTCGATTGATCTAGTTCCCTAGATATCAGGACCAAAAAACTATTGGGCAACTGGGGTATCATCAAAGCATGAGGCATCGGGTATTGGTTACATCAGACCACCGAATATTAGGTATCATATTATTGAAACACAACATTTCAAACAATTGTCGAGTTCCCAATATGGAACCCTATTTGTGGAACCCTTCCCGGACTTGATCAACTTAATTCGTGACCATCAATTTGTTCATTGGACACCAAAACACACAACACAACCTCAATGCTAAAAAACCATCCAATGAACCTTAGAATAATTCGTGATCGTTGATCTGCAAGGTTGATTGATCTAGTTCCCCATATATCGGGACCACCAAACTACTGGGCAACTACGGTATCATCAGAGCACGGGGTATCGAGTATCGAGTACCAATTACATCAGATCACTAGATATTAGGTATCATATTATTGAAACACAACATTTCAAACAATTGTCGAGTTCCTAATATGGAACCCTATTTTTGGAATCCCACCAAGACTCAATCAACTTATGCCATGTGTATCGACACGTCACCAAGAATTTAACACTGCACCTTCAATTGTTTTCCTTGGTATCATTCCATCGATCTTAGCTGTTGATCTCCTTGATCAATGATCAATATTAAATCATGCTTTGGTTCACAATTCTTCACTGGAACATCGACCCACTGGTGCACCATGGTATCGGCTCATCGTGATATTGTTCCACTGTGATTTCACTTTGGTCTTGCGATATCTATAGTTTCTTATATTTGTAGTTTTTGATGTCCGATATACTAGATTCTTGGAGTTATGATATCATTCTTATCCATTGATATCCAATTATCAACGATCAAGACTTGTTAGAGCTTCTCATTGTCAACTTATGTGTCCTCACCACCAGGGAACAGGACCACCAGGCCACCAGGCCCTTGGGAATTTATCCATGCATCTCCAAACAATCACTCTGGTCCGGTTATCCAATATACTGGGCCCCATGATTAAAAGTTAATGCTTTATGGAGAGTTATGTAAATCGTTTGTTCACATTCAAACCATGTAATAACACCTTTTCATTTTAAATCCATTGAAAATGTTTTTCCTTATGAATATATTGGGCCCTATGATTAAAATTTAATTCTTTATGGAGAGTTATGTAAATCGCTCATTCACATTCAAACCATGTAATAACACCTTTTCATTTTAAATCCATTGAAAACAAAAATCCTTATGAATATGGGATATAGAAATATTATATTTTACCTTACTATTTCCCTCACCAAACTTATTGCTACTTAGACCGTCAACACATGCTTGAGCTTCCTCTACTCCCTCAAATTATTGTTACCATATATGCGTTTATGTTTCACTTTCAAATCATGTGAATTTTATAGGAACTTAGACTTGATTCACCTCCTCGATCTCGTCCCTCTATTTCTCTTCAATAGGGTTGTCTTGTTCAACTTCCAAACACACAATTTATCCTCATACCTGTGTAACCTGAGTTCATTTGGGTTGACTATTCACACACAATCATCTCACCTTCATTCAATACTCAGGGTAAACACATAGAACCATCATTCACTCATGCTACTTATCAGTTAGTGTACACAAAAACACATCAATGCATAGCGATATTCATAGTCTCCCCTTGTCTTTGACATCAATGAAAACAATATTTCCAACAAAGACAATTAGCGATAATCCTCCACAAGTTGCTATGATTTACAATGAGGTAGCACTCCCTCTATATATATGAGGAGACCAAGCACTCCACCTCTCTAGGAAACCCATAAAACATAAAAATCCATGATACAAGGTGGATAGGTCTAGGTTGACCCCCAAAAATCCTCTAAAATAATGATATAATGCTAAAACATAAAAACATCCTCTAAAAGTGCCACACTTGTGATTTTATAAGGATAAAACAGGGTAGTCTCATCCAAGGGGTGAAAAAATCCAAAAGTCATGTCTCACTCCCAAAAGGTGCAAAGCATAAGCAAAGGTCATGTATCCTTATTAAGAAAGTCACATCTCCTCATCCACAAGGTTCCTAATCATCATACAAGTGTTACGTTGGTTCAAGTAAATGTCACATAATCCTCAAGTGTAATGTCATCTCCATATGTGTAATGTCCTCAAGCTAGGACATGACCTCATCAAAGGAAAAGGATATGGGACCCCCCAAGAGGTTTACTATAATAAACATGTTCCACATCATTAGATCAAGTCTCAATGTTCTCAAGGGGTGAAATATCCATGGTAGGGGATCCCTTCCCTCTTAGTGGCACTTCAGGCTCATAGTGCAATGTCCTAGCTCACATGTGCAACTTCCATGGTCTAGGAGGAGTTGGAGGGTTTAAAGAAGCATTATAAGTAATCGCATGACCCAATTCTCATCATAAAAGGTGCAACAACCTCCATACAATGTGCAACGTCCTCCATGAAGTGGGGAAGAAGCATCAAAATGTCCTCCAAAGGAACACGCCAACTGTGCATCATCGTTAAGAAAGGACTTAGAGATTCAGGTGAGACCAACCATTATGGATACAAGAGTCATTAGAATAATAAAAAGTTATTCACAATTTAATGTAAAAGCCACATAAGTAATTGACATTAGGTGGCTTCTTCAAAATTCATGCTAGCTTATGAATTTATGCAATTTTCCAAGTGTAGGTATGGTAGAACCATCATACAACCCTACTAGTGTTGCATTACTCAAGTAGATGAGTATTTCTTGAGAAACAAATCAAATTGTATGTGTGAATGAGTGATATGACATAGGGTTTACATCATGTTCATGGTGTTAATGACATGCAAGGCCACATGAGAGGTTCATATCCATGAGCACCTTTGTAGAGGGAGAAATTGGTGCATTGAGTTACCCTTTCCTCTACATTGTTTCTTTCCACCCCTATCTTGCCTTTTTATATTCATTAATTTCTTTTTAGGTTTATGCATTTATTACATCGGGACAATTCAATTAATTCCTTTCTTTAGATATGCATTCAATGCATAAGGACTTGGGGTGATGGCATCATCGTGAGGGGGTAGAGATCAAGCTAACTTGGATTTTGGTTTATCATTCATATCTATTTATTTCTTTTTCATTTTGAATTTATAATATGTTCTTTCCATTATTTCTTACCAGTTGCATTAACCTCAGTTATTCAAGCCCCTTCTTCTCATAGGAGAATCATGAAGTATAGAAATTTTTGGGATACATGTAACAACCACTTCCAAAATATAGGAAAACAGAAGGAATCTAATGGAAAGTGTTAAGTATGAAAAGAAATGGTACATTACCCCTATCAAAGCTTCCCAGTAGTACCCCTGTTCCCCAAGAGTGACGAATTTTGACTAGAGTACAAATGATGGCCTCCAAGGTGAAATAATGCAAAATCATAACTTCCAAGCATCATGATTCATTATTTGACTTCAAGCCATGATCCTTACCTAAATTCCTAATACATTAAATGTAACACTTTGTATGAAAAAATGACTAATGTACCTCATGTGTGTAAAATCCCCTCCTTACCGTTGGTACATTTTGTGATGTTTGTTGTTGATATGTTTGTGTTATTTGGTATAGGACTTTTGACAAATAGTTTGCAACAACCCTGTTAAATCCCTTCCTTACTACTGATATATTTTGTGATGTTTGTTGGTGTGTTTAAGTACCTTTTTGGTTCGACACTTTTTTCAAATATTTCACTGGTGATATATTTTGTATTCATTGTTGGTATGTTTGGTTCAAGTCTTTCATCAAACAGTTACATAAAAAAACCCTAATTGTTGTTTAATTGAATGTAACAAATTTCATATCCCGTATTTTAACAATGACTCACACAACCACAATGGAGATGGCACATAAAAGGAGGTTTTTGTTTCATTTAATACCATGAGCAATAGTACATTCAAATGGAAATGATTACCGAATTATTCTAGATGTTTCGACAACAAATAAAATCCGCAATACAAATAGACTCACTTATTATTTTTGACTTGTGGTAATCCTCCTTTGGACAACAACCAATGCATGATATCAACCTCCTGTATGACCCATGATCTAGTAGTGGTTTTGGCACCACGTTCCTTCCCAAATCAACACAACCTCACTCCAACAATGTATGATTTTGCACATCACTCTTAAACTGCAGAAAAGTGGTCACTGCCCACTCTTTTCTAGGCTCCCTTAATTTGTAACTATAGTACAAACTCAACAATACATAAACTCAGACAAACCCAACAATTTATTATTGTTATGACATGTAGATAAAAATAATTTGGCAGCATTTAATGGATCTGAAATTGTCCCTAGAAGCCCCCACAATTTGCAA
>ML816706.1:149925-194727 GCA_009831015.1 Picea engelmannii | reverse complement strand
CCATACTTTTGTTGAGTTAAGAGGTTAGGAAGGTTGGTAGTGTGACAAATATTTTGAAAATGAGATCTAATATGGGTATAGGTTGGACAATCTAAGAGAAATTGCTTTTCATCTTCAACCTTCTTAGTGTCACAAAGGTGACACACTCTTTCATCCCATGGCGTTTTAGGAATTGACCAACGCCCAGTTTCACTCTGGAACTCGTGAGAATTTGTTCTTATCTTAGCAATGCTTATTTTTTTCTTTACACTTGGAAAAACAGATAGATAATTTTGATCTTCTAGATTATGGTTGAATACATCCTTATAATACCTTAATTTTCTTTTTTCCTCTAACTCTTTATCACACCACATTTTCTCCTTAAATTTTGATTTGACGTTTTTTTAATAGTATCTTTATTCTGTAAAATGGTGTCTTCCATGATTCCCAATAATTTAGCTAAGACTGGACATCTTTATGCCATCCTCGCTTGAGTTATATTTTATATTTGTTGTGTTATATATTATATATTTTATAATATTATATGTTTTATGTTAGACATTTTGTATGTTTATGTTATATTTTTTAATGTTATATATTATTAATGTTATATGTTATTAATGTTTTATGTGATTAATGTTTGTTTGTTTGTTTTTTTTAATTCGATTTTTAAACCTCGTTTTTAATAATAATAAAAAAAAGTGGTTTTTCATTAATTATTATTATTATTATTATTATTTTGTTTTTCATTTAAAAACTATGTATTTTCATTAAATAAGATAATTTTTTCATTTAAAAAAGGAGGTTTTTTCATTAACAAATTTATTTTTATAGAAAAATGTGTGTGTGTGTGTGTGTGTTTTTCCCTAAAAACGTGGTTTTTTTTCATTTAAAAAAATTAAATAGAAAAATGTGTTTTTTTTGCTTTAAAGAAAAAAAAAACATGTATGTGGAGTTTTTTTTTCATTTTATTTATTTTATAATATAAATTTGAAAAACAAAACAAAATTAATTAATAAATTAAATACTACTTTCGATTTACAAGCTAATTTGAAGTTTTTTGTTCGGGACAATACTAGTGATCAGGGTGACTATTTCAATTAAGTCGCAATTTAACTCCAAAAATAAGAAGGGTGCTACCGATAACATCAATTTTCGATTTGGGGTCAATTTTATGCAATGGTATTGTTTTCAAGACAATGACCATGGTGATTGTTTCAATTAAGTCGCAGTTTTAACCACCCTGCAAAAAAAGATGCTATCAATAGCACTATTTTTTAAAACGGAGGTTGATTTTGGTGTTTTTGACACAAAATTATGGGTTTTTTGCACCAGAGTTCTCATTTTGAGGTCACAATTCTCGTTAAGTTGGTAATTTTGTTTGTTTATTTGTTTCTTATATTGGGTTGCATTTTTTATGTCGTTGAATAAATGTGCTTAATACAATGACTATATTTGTTGGTCTAGATAAATACATGGACCATCTTGGAAAGGATTAGGCTCTGATTTCTAGGACTTAGTTAATTTCTTTTATAGAAAGTAGTTAATCAATTTCCTTTCAACATGTGATTTATTTTCAGCAAACGTGGTGTGAATTTCAATTTTTGCAAGAGTATTTTAGAGTTTCAATTCTGCAATTAGTTTTACTGCATATAGATAGGGTTTCTTCAGGAGACAATTGAGTCATACTCCCGATAACTATGCAACTTGTGTATTTCCTTTCAAGCAAGTGTGATTTCCTTTCATGCAAACGTGATTTATTTTCATGCAAGTGTGACATTTTTTTTCATGCAAGTGTGATTTCCTTCCTGCAAGTGTGACATTTTCTTTCCTGCAACGTGTGTTTCTATTCCTGGAAGTGTGGATTTATGTAGAGTCTTTCCAAAGCTTGAGAATTGTCTATATTATGACTACAAAAGTAATCATTGATACTATGACTACACCACATAGAAAGAATAGTTGTTCCTGCATATACAGTGCACGATAGTTCACAAGTTCCTTATGAACCCTGGATTGATAATTAAATGCATAGTCTTTTAGTTGTCTTTTTGAGAAATCAGAAAGGTGATTAAAAGACCTGACATGCACGGGGGGGGGAGGAGGAAAGAAAAGAAAGGTCTTGAGACAAGAGATTGATCACAATTCTACCCTACTGTTGGATGGTCATCCTAATGACTGTAGACCTTTGAGAATTACTATTATGAGTTCGGAATTGGAGTGTGTTAAGAGGTGGGATCCTCTCACTTGCAAGTGTGCACTTCATAGCTAGTTTATGTGGTTGGATTTGTATAGCCCCGTTGAGGCTCGAGGGGCATAGGGGAAGAAGAGTACATGTTGCATTGGCAAGGAGGCATTCGGTGAGTCATTTCAATGATCAACGAGTTTGGGGCAAAGATCGATGAGCTTAGTGAGATTGGCACAGAGTTCGGCAAGACGCAAGATCTTTGGCAAGTAACTCAAGATTCGACATTAACCTTCAGTGACGATAATTCTTAATATGGAATTAATTTATAATTAAATCACATTTCAATTAACCTTCTATCACTATAGATGGGCATATATTAGTCTAATTATTGGGGATTTATACAATAATATTACTCGATGCATAATTATTCGACTTATTGTAAATTTTATTGTATGATCAATTAGGTTTCTGTGGTGAGAGATTTGTTCAGAGCATGTCGGAAGAACCACAGTGACAATGCTTTTTAGAGCTTGTCACTGTGGTTCTTCCGACATGCTCTGAACAAATTTTATTGTAATTGATCTTATTTTGCAACTTGAACTTGAATGTAAATTAGTCGAAAATAAATTAGCTAGCCTACCAAAAGGTTTACTTATCGTTTGTGGCTTCAAAATATTGTGGAAATTTCATAAGTTATATTAACTCTAGGTCTGGTAATGGAATTGTCGATTAGCTTTAATTCAAGTTAACGAAAAATTTCTCCGATGAATTAGAGTTAAAAGTGCATTCAATAGGCAAATTATTTAGATGACTTCTCTATAAAATTTTAATTTAAAACTCAGTTTTGTTTATATTACTCGTATCTTATCTCTCTAATATCCTGATTTATTCTTTGATTATTTAGATCTTGCACGAAAAACACTATATCACATACACATATTGTGGATGGTAAGGAAAATAGGCACGAGAAACTCACCAATACTTCCCCACATTTTGTGGATGGTAAGGATGCTAAATCGTAACCCCAGGGACACAAGGCTTGAACTCGTGACCTCCCCCCGTACCGAAGGAGTGTGGGCACGTCTCACCAATTGTGCTATCCCATGGGGCTTACTTTTTTCACTAGGAAAATAGGCACGGAAAACACACCAATACTTCCCCACTTTTTGTGGATGGTAAAGATGTTAAACCGTAACCCCAGGGACACAAGGCTTGAACTCGTGACCTCCCCCTACCGAAAGAGTATGTGCACGTCTCATCAATTGTGCTATCCCATGAAGCTTACTCTCCCCGACCTTACATAGGTGTCATATATATCTTTTATAACTTTGTTATATTAATGTTGGTGACACTGGAACCAAGAATCGATCGGTCATTTGTGCGTAATTACAACGTGAACAACTAATTTGGAATCCCTTATGTCAATTCTTTTTTTTTTGCTAATTTCCCTCATAAATTCTTGATCCAATCGATCCTCGCTACCCCAGTTGATTTATCAAGGTTTTGGACGGCATGTTGTACCCACTCTTCCTTTTTCGCTTCAAAAATAAAAATAAAAATAAAATAAAATGTTTCTATCTATATACTTTAACCCTTACTCCACTTCATTCTAGATATAATAATTCCACTCACTTCGGTTAGGAGGTAGTGATCACTAGTCCGAATCTATAATTTCCTTAAGATTGGATTTTAAAGGTATTGTAAATTAGCGATCATCTATATCTGGACGATCATCTATATCTGGATTCAACGGTTGCATAAGACTGGTAAAATCTGTAGGTGTTGCATTAATGACACTCAAGAAGTATTAAGTGAACCATGGAATCAAATCGGTGCAATGCAAACAGTTATAAAACCTTCGGTATAAAATACACTATGGTTCTACCTACTCTCCTTGACCTTACATAGGTGTTATATATCTATTACAACTTTTTTATATTAATGTTGGTGACACTCGAACCAAGAATCGATCTGTTGAAACCCTTACCCTTTAGGGGTCTTTTATATATATATATATGTGTGTGTGTGGGTGGTGGGGGTGTATTCTAATTTAGTTGTAATACGTGCCTTTTTAAGTTTCATAATTTAAGGATGGATGTTTCTTAAATAATTTTGTAAGAGATATTCAAATATTCTTTTATAATTAGTTTTAACTGGTAAAATAATATTACTATTCTGGTGTATCCTAGTTTAGATTTAATACTTTTTTTTTTTAATTCCATAATTAAAAATGGATGTTCTTACTTAATTTTGCAAGAGATACTCAATTATTTTTTTATAATTACTTTTTAATGATAAAATAATATTATTATTCAGGTATATCATAATGTATTTTTAATATGACGTTTTTTTTTTAATTCGATAATTTAAGGATTGATGTTCTTAATTCAATTTTGAAAGAGATATTCAATATTCTTTTATAATTAGTTCTTAACCGTAAAATGAAAATAAATGTTATTTGTTTAAATTAAGAAAGTTATTTACTGGAATAAGTAATATTTGTTTTGTTATACCTATGTCTACTCATGAAAATAGTTATAAATTGTTGTTTTTACTAAATGCACTATATGTGAACTTAGGTATTATATAGTTAGTTAGGATGATATTAGTATTGTTAAATTAAATGGAAATTATGGTTAATTGTTGAAGTTAATGATAAACTTCATCTTCTTTTCTTTTAATAGGGTAACTCTCATTTCCTTGTTATAGTTAATATTCGAAATTGTGAGTCTCTTGTTATAGTTAATATTTGGAATTGTGATAGGAGTAAATTTCATTTCCTTGTTATAGTTAATATTCGAAATTGTGAGTCCCTTGTTATAGTTAATATTTGAAATTGTCATAGGAGTAAATTGTTACTTGCATACAATTCTTGAGATGTTGAATTGAAGGTTATTTACGATTAAAGTTGGAACTATAATCAATTGTAATTTAATATAGAATCAAGATGGGAAGTAGGAAGTCATTGTATCTACCATGATTGTTATTAATGATTACCATGATTGTTATATTCAATTGGATGAAATAGGTTAGTAGTTGATTATATGGAATTGCAATCTTTGATTATAATCAATGTCTATAGCTAGGTATGTTGTTGGAGTTGTAATAATGCTATTGACCTAAATCTTAATTTATTGTGAATGGTTGGTGAAATTTTATATTATCGAAATTAATGGAATGTTGAGCATAGGTGTGATCTGGCGATTTAATTATTTCATGAATAGCTAGAATGGGAATGATTTATGGAGTAGATATCTTCAAGTATTCAAAACAACTTCCAGTCTAGAGACCTTAAATGGTCAAAATCAGTCTGAAGAATCCTAGACTATGAGCATTGATTATGTATCTTGAAGGTCCTAACCCTGTACGTGTAGGTCTTAGGGTGGGGAGGGGGTTATGTGGTGATGATTGTTATTATATTATGTGATTACGTTATTGACCTCAATTGAAAAATATGACTAATTATTTTGTTGTATGTTATTCTAGCATCGCTAATAATTGTCGCTACATTGTATGGGTTTACATTAGTTTCTTCCTCACTGAAAAATTGGCACAATGTTGAATTGATTTATATTAACTTCAAATATGTCATTATCAAATTTGAATAATTTTTGTAATGAAAAAAAAGGACATATGTTGTGGTTAGCATAGATGGGAATTACAATGTCCAAAAACTCATAGTGCCCATAATGACACCTGAAAGTGGTCTTGTGCACATCCTGCTCTTTGACCCTGATATGATGATAACCTAATCGAAGATCAATCTTCAAAAAGTACACTGCCCCATGCAACTCATCTAACAACTCACTGATCCTGGGAATGGATTACCTGTTTTTAATGGTGTTCTTATTCAGGGCATGACAATCAATGCACATCCTCATAGTATTGTCCTTCTTCTTCAACAAAACTATTGAAGAAGCAAATGGGCTAGAACTAGGCCTGATATGCCTCGTCTCCAACAAATCCTTAATGGCCTTCTCAATTTCATCTTTCAATTTCTTGGGATTCCTGTAAGGGGTGGTTATCACAGGTTTGACCCCCTCCTCTAGCTTAATGGTGTGCTAAAATCCCCTTTTTGGAGGTCTCCCTGGAGGAATCTCCCCAAAAAATCGGTCATGTTTTCTCAACAATGCCTGAATGTCCACATGATATTGTTGGTTGTTGTTTGAGGGTTTATGAGATGAGATCAGACACTTTCTTGTGCAAGCTACATCTCCATGCTTGAATATGCCCTCCATCTTCTTGGATAACACCATCTTAGGAGCCCCATTGGACATGCCCCTCAGAACTACCTTCATGCCATCTACTCCCTTGAACTCCATCTCCATTACCTTATAGTTCATAAAACAATTCCCCAGAGAATAAATCCATTGCACACCCAAGGAAACATTGGTGTCTGCCAAATTGTTAGGGACCTAACCTCCATAACCCCTCACATTGATAGATTAATAAATTTTACATGTAATAAAGGCCAACATTAGTTAATAAGGCCTATTTAATAAACATGAACAAGTCAATGTAAGAATACCTAATAGAAGCTTCTGCTTCTAGAAAAACCTTTACCCATAATGTTCTTTAGAAGATAGAATTAATATAAATAAGAGTAGGAGGCATGAGGAAGTTTTTTCTTGTGAATTGTTGTAATAGAGTGTTGTAATAGAGTGTAATAGAGTGTTGTAATAGAGTGTTGTAATAGATGCAAGTGAAAATTGCTTCCATTTCAATAAAGGTATCATTTTGGTGTTTTATTCTCTACATTATGTTGTTTTGTTGGTAATTTCCGTTATATTCTTTTTTTTGTTTAATATCACATAACCAAGTGCATAAAAAGTGGTATAAGAGCACTTTCCTTGGAAGGAATTGTGGGTTAAAGTTTTTTCTAGGGTAGAAATGTGTTCTAGCGTCTTTAAACTAAAATGATATTTCGTTCAACACATAAATCTATTTTCGGGGAAGCATACATGCAGGAAATATAAGAGGTTTTAAAGCTCACATTGTTGGACACCCTTGTAACCCCTTTTGGTACCCCTTCGGGTGGTAGCACATCAGAGAGCACATGTATATGGACTTGTGCTTCTAGATACCCCTGGTATATCGGGAGGCCCCCTAGGTATCGTAAAACCAGCCATAGATCAATCGGTTGACTGCTTGACTGCTATAGTACCATCAAGAATAGCAATCAAGAAGATACTCTCTAGTACCTGGTGTTGACAACAATTTTTGTCAACAGTACTTATCTGGAAAAGTGTTGCCAGGATTACCCTCATTTTGCGTAAAATCTTGTGAAACATTTGTGCTCGCTCCCACTCAACTGGTGCTACAAGGAAGATGTCTTTGGATATCATATCATGCAAGAACATTTTTATGATTTTGAAAAGGTTATTTGTCTTAACTGTGAGGAAAAGTTGAAGCCCATGGTAGAGTTTTTTCAATCAGTTGGGCTAGACCAAGACACATATATAGAAATGGTGTTGTCTAGAAATGGTCAAATTTTTTTCTTTAACATTGAAAAAAATCTATGTCCTAAATTTGAATTCTTTTATACAGTGGGACTCTCAAAAACACAGTTTGGAGAAGTGTATAAAGCCTTGGTATGAGCAGTTGGCAAGAAGGGGAATTCATGTTAGTCTTAGCTCAATGTTGAAATACAATGACCAATATTTCCAGTCTAGATATTCACATAGGAACAACCACAGACCTTCTACTAATCAAAATGAAGAATGATGAAATTCTCATTTTACACTGATTTAATTGTATGCAATACATGTACAAGACATCTGGCTCAATTATAGTGCCTAGATAAGAACTCAATCAATACACCCACATTACAACCTATTTTTTTGGTTACACGCAAGTGCATACGCTTAATCATTTAATTGATTAATCTATACTAAAAAGGAACGTTAATTGTGCATGGGCAGTCACACTCTAGTTTTACTTATTGCTCCACTGGATATCATTTCTAAGGTCAATGGCATGATCAAATTTCAATGCCAAGCAAGCAGACTTACGTTCAAACTGTATTGCCATTGTTATGTATGTTTATGATCCACCCGATTGAACTGTTACAGTTGTTTGTTCAAATTTTCAATAACCATGCTAAGTATGACTATCACACTTCTCAAATTATCATTTCTGGCATTATCCTTATACTATTGCACACTATGGGAGGTATTATTCAATGCCATGGCAAGGCATAAAGTTCGTTTATATTTGATGACTGGTATCGGGTCGTGTTCATGCTATTGATACTGCTAGAGACCAGGATATCCTCACACTACTCGTTTCCTTGCATCTGGTGATATTTTAACCGCTTGCCTTGGAAACAAAGATGGCAACGCAGAGGGAAATGGATTTCTTCTTCTAGAATCAGATGTAAATGTAAAAGAAGGTGGGAAAAACCATGCGACAGTTCTAAGTTTGGCTACGATTTTGGTATTAACCACGTCATAAGACAGTGATCGATTCATCATGGGAGGCACCTGCAACTTTACAAAAGGATTATAAATGCACATAGATCAGGGTTGAATCAAATTCCCAATCGACGATTTACACTTTCGTGGTCTCCCACCATCAACCGTGCCAATGTTTATGTGGGTTTTCAAGTGCAGTTGAATTTGACTGGAATTTTCATGCATGGAAAAATTCCAACATTGCCAACTGATAAATGGCCAACGTGCAAGCCCAGCCTTGTGGCAGAGTCTAAGGATGTTTTTTATCAGAAGGTAAGCAATAAATATTTGTTCAATGTGCAACTTCGGTGAGGAGACTATGATTCTCATGACAGTGAGTGGTATACGAGATCCAATGCAATAACTGCAGGTATTTCATCATTGTTTGATCCACGACCATTCAATGTGCGATCAGGTCGTGTGCGACGAGCAAAATATATTCCTCTTGTTCCTGATTGGTACAAGGAACATTGTCCTCACACATATCCAATAAAGGTTCGTGTGAGATATCAAAAGCTCCTAAAATGTTATGTGAACTTCATCACATGCCTCAAATAAATCAAAAGGAGAAATACTTGTTTCATTCCCTGCAATCTACTAGCATTTTCCAGATAACTAAGCTAGATTGGGCAGAGGCGGTGCTTCAAGTTGCAAACAGAGTTACAATATGTTGAATCTCCTTCACCGAAAGAACTTGAATTATCTTCTAAATCCCGTGAAGACACTCACAACCAAGGAGCGTAAAAAGTCACATTTTGAAAATTCTTTCAATTTATGTTGTGAAATTCTGTGATTAACAAATTGGAATATTTGCATCATATAAAAAATCTGATGGAAAATAATTATAAACGTTATTTAAGAAAACACAAACGAATGATACAGGGATAATAAAAATTAGTTTAAGGATATATTAAGAAATTTCCTGGACAGTTAAAACTCAGTTATAAAATTGTTTAACTAAAAGAACCATTTACCCACGAAGATAAAAGGAAACAACGCGCAACCATTTAGGGGGGGAATTTTCCTGAAGATAGAAATTTCTGAAGGGGAAAATTTAGAGAAAATTTTGAGAGAGAACTTTGGGAGAAATTTCAGAGAATAGTATGCTGGGAGTGTTGGGAGTGTTGTGAGGACTGTTTCATTTCATTATTTTTTTACATCTTCAACAGAGATTGATGAAATCGTCAGTAGCAGGGGGTCTTGCGAAGCAACGAAAAGGATAAGCGAGGATGAGCTTGTTGGCATTCACAAGGTAAAGATTTACTTGTTAGTTTGTTGTATTAAGACTTGTTTTGATTTGACGCTAATCTGTTTCTATATGCAGGTTTTCTCCTTGCGATTCGCCACCATGGCTCCATTCCTTCTTGGCTCATCTTTCTTTTTATTTTTCATACTTGGTCTTTCTATTGTACATTGTGTCTAGAGGGGTTAAATACCATATACATGGCCCTAGTCTACAAATAGACTTGCAGATTTTGAATATTTATGAATTTGTATGAGAAGTTTTTTTTAATGAAAATCATTTATTTATCACTATGAACTATCTCTTGACCTTTCTTTAAAATCCTCAGTTTTCCTCATCTTTATTAATTTAACACTTCAAATTTAGAATATAAAAAAAAAATTATATAATTCCAAAACCAAGTAATACACTATGGATAATGTATGTGTATATATTTCCTTCTTTTAGTTGTTTTAAGATATAGATTTTGTTATTTTTAATTTTGCAATTAATTTTGTTATTTCTCATTTCATAACTTCTAAAGGAAAAAAAATAAAAATCATTAAAAGTATGACTCTGTTATATTCTTCAAGTTAATGTTTATTTAATGAACTTTTCTTTAATTAGATCATTTTTTTTTATTTGAATTTCTCTATTTTTTATTAACTTTGTTACTTCTTGCTAAAGTAAAAACAAAACATTCATTTTTCATTTTGTTCATTGTATTTATTAGATTTGATTTCTTACTCTAAATGTAAAAACCCCACATAGAAATAATTAAAATTGTAAATAGCATAAAAATCATAAAATCACATAAAAATTAAATATTGTTAAAAAGTTAAATTACAAGGCAAATGAATCCATGTTTGGACTAGGGGAAAATTGGCCTAGAGTTCAATGTGCTTTCTTGTTTGGGGATTAAAGCATAGGGTAACATTCCCATCTCTTCTCCCCTAGCCCCATGAGAGGTTGAAAATGTTGATGTTGGAGACTCTCTAGTCCCTCGGCGTCAACATTTTTTTGGCAACCATACTGGGGACGATCGTTCAATGGTACATTCCTAGTTTTGTTTTAATTCTTTCAATTTTATTTTTATCTTTCCTAGACCTCAATGTCTCATATGATCGGAAGTATGTTTACTGGTTGTAACCCTATGGTTTCAGCTACTAACCCTAGGAAGGTCATTCGCAAGTATGGATTGTTTGAGTTTGAAGAAGACCTAAACAATTCTCCTTGGTTTGTGCCCATTCCCTTGAAGTTCGCTCACCTGATTAACCCTTTACCTCACAACTTCAAGAATCATTTTCCTCTCTTTCATGGTGATGGAACTGTTACGGTGATTGAGCATCTTCGTGTGTTTTCAAATGCTTGCACCATTCTGGGAGTGAATAATAATGATAGTTTCATTTTGTTGTTTATGAATTCCTTTCAGGGCGATGCCGCCTCTTTATTTTCCAACCTTCCTAATGGATGCATCTCTACCTGGTTTGAACTTTCTCACTGGTTTACTTCTGCCTTTGGGCATTTAGATAGTCCTTATGAACATCTTAAGAGGTTTAACCAATTACGTATAAAGGATAATGAGAGCATTCTTAATTTTAATCTTCAGTTTATCAAGTTATACAATTTAATTCCTACTCCCATTCTCCCTACCAACTTGGCTGCCCTATTGCATTACTAATAACTTCTACCTCCTATTTACAGATGATGGTTGTAAGAAAAGAATGTTCAAAACCTAGAGCTAACCCTATCCACTTGCCTCTACTTCGAAGAGAAAATCTGTAGAACGGGTTACTTCTTTGGTGTTTATGATTCACAAAAGGATTTGTCTTCTTTAATCCCCATCATTAAGATCTTACAAGATCGCATGTTCTTTCTCTAGTCTCAATCCTCAAATCATGCTAGAGGTATATCTCGGGAGTCCTCTCTCTCAGGGCCTAATACATGTGGTCAAGAGCTTGGATATGAAGAGGATTATGATTATATCATGATGCTTAATGATCAATCCATCTCTCGCATCTCAAACATCACCCTTCGTAAGCCTCATAAAAACACTCAATCCCAAAGTCATCTTTCATTTCGATCCTTTTATCTGCACGCATGCGAGGGTGAATTTGATTATACAGATAAATGCACTGAGGTTGATCATGTCAAACCAATTTACGATGCATTTTTATTTGTTGATGATGCTAATGAGTTGTCAAATGATGTAGACCAGCATGACTTTAATGATACAACTTAGGAGTCCTCTGTTGGATTACTGAGAAGGGGGGTGAATCAATAATAGAGCAATTTAATCATTTTTAACCACAAAATGCATGTGTTATATCAATGTATCATTATCATCCAATAGTTGTAGAGTAAATAAACAATGAAAAAATGAGAAATCATACACATACACAGTACACCAATGTTTTTACGTGGAAACCCAAAGCAGGAGAAAACCATAGAATGATTTATATGTATTTAAGAATTATATTCATTGGAAATACCAACTTCCTTTGTTTTCCAGCTACAATTGGAAGAAGGCTCCAACCCCCTAGTTTCTCAGGTTACAACCTGAGGGAAGCTCCAACTCCCCAATTCTCTGGCTACAACCAAAAGGAGGCTCCAACCCCCTAGTTTCTCAGGGTACAACCTGAAGGAAGCTCCAACTCCCCAATTCTTTGTCTACAACCAAAAGGAGGATACAACCACCTATGTTCTTCAGATACAACTGGAAGGTGGCTACAACCACCTGTCCTTGCCCCATCCAACTGCTCTGATGTAGAAGTAGAATGGTGGAACCACTGTCACACTATCATTGTGAGATATATTGTTGTAAACCTGTACCAATCAACCTGTAGTCAAACTGTACCAATAACCTATGCCAACATGTACCATACATCAACCTATACCTCAACTTGTACCATAAAAAAATGCATCAACCATGCACCATCAACGAGTGCATCAACCATGCACCAAATATGACCAATCATACATCAAATACACATAAACTATGACTCATCAAGATGTACCAACATCATCAACTATACACCTCATGTATGTGCCAACTCATCAACTACTTGTCTCAACTATGTACCCAATATGTACCTCAACCATATACCAATATAACCATCAAAATTTCTCTAGCAGTACATCATGCTATCCATAACCAAATACCATAAACCCTTACATCAAACCATGTTCCATAACCTCACTTTTATGTAGCCTCAAGGATGTATCATTCATAAGCCAATCATATACCAATACCACTAACAAGTGTTTCTCACAATGCACCACAAGATATGCCAATAAATCAAACTAAGTGCACTGACAATATACTTCAATAGATCTGCCTCAAAACCATTCTACAACCAGCCATAAACTTCCAAGAGGGAATCCAATAGATTTATAAGGAAAACCCTCAACTAGATTCATAAGTTCAACACTACACATATGAAAACCATACCTTTTTCTTCTTGTAGCGCTCTGCTGCTGTGGTTTTTCTGCGTCACTTTTTTTGCCACAGTTTTTCTACCGCACTTTTCCTGCCGCGATTTTCCTACCGCACTTTTTCTGTCGTGGTTTTTCTGCCACACTTTTCTTGCCACACTTTTCCTGCCGCACTTTTTCTGCTACGGTTTTTCTTCTGCACTTTTTCTGCCGCGGTTTTTCTTCCGCACTTTTTCTACAACGATTTTCCTACCGCACTTTTCCTGCCACACTTTTCCTGCCACGATTTTCCTGTCGCAATTTTTCTGCCGCACTTTTCCAGCCACGATTTTCCTGCCACACTTTTTCTGTCACATTTTTCCTGTCGCACTTTTTTTTGCCGCACTTTTCTCTATCAATAATACCTTCCCAAATAGCCTTTCAAAAAATAGATATTCAATGATATTCAATAGGTGATTTTAATGAGAGACCCTTGCCTCTTATTTAAAATTTTATGTAGCTTCCTCAAGGGGTTACCTTCTAACCATCTTAACCCACTTTCCTTATTTTAGGGTTAATCCACTTAGAACCACTTATCCACTTAACTTAACCACTTTCCATAATTAGTAAGTTATCCATTAATTTTATTATTTAAATAATTTCTTTTGCATCCTCTTTGACTTATAGGACACTCATCACTTCACTTTATTATGTAAATAATTTCTTCTTTGCAAACACTTTGACTACTTTGACCTTTTGGGGCTTCTAGATGACTCACGAGGATTCTCCAACTTCACATGGCCATAACTCTCTAACCCTGAGGAGTTATGTGACGTTCCACATACCACCGGAAATGGCATGACATGTACCAGCCATCTAGAATAGTTTTACCTACAAATATATCAAAATCCATACCATTATCCATCAAACAAACTTGGGTCCATTACCCAAACCTTTGTGCTATCGGACTTTCTTCAAGGGTTGACATCAATGATAACCAACCCAAATAATCAACATCCTCTTCTGAAGATGATTATAAGTTCAATCAATATCTAAACTTGTATAAAATTGTTGCTAATCCTTTGTTTCAATCAAGAGAGGTTAAAGAACTTGACACCATCAACCATGTCCCTCCTAAGTGCACTTGTTATGATAGTGAATGTTGTAGGGACAGTCCTATGTTTTCTAATCCATGTTATGAATCTTCCTTGCATCATGACGTCCCTATTCCTAGTATAAATGACCATAAAGATGATATTAATTTATTTGTTGAATTCATGGATCATCCCTTTAAGGTACAAACCCTAAACCCTAAATCTAATTCAATCAATACCTTCATCATTACTGGAAAATCATCTGTTGGTTGACATGTCTTGGAGGTTGGTGGTCATTTCTTTTGGATATTGATTAATTGTATCTCCACATCGTACAGATCCGCTGGTTGGAATTTTGGCAGTCCCTCCACGCACAAATTTGTCAAACTCATAAGACCCACATGCAGGGCAGGTGACACATTCCGTTACGCTAAATTTCATCTGACCTAAGTCCAAGCTAATGGTTTATTTTCCTCTGTACATAAATAATAATAATAATAATAATAATAATAATAATAATGATAAAAGTTTTCAATAATGGGTAGATTAATTTTGGTTGATTTCGCTTATTTAGTTTATTTTCTCGTTGTTATTATTCTTTCGTTTTGATTTCTTTTTGTTTTTCCCTTTTCATGATCATAAGTGATGGAGCAATGATTGGTGATATTAAAAGGCAAGTTATCTATATATTTTTAACTGATTGACCAAATGTGTTTAGGTGGACAACATACTTGCAGGTGAACCATGTTGCCTTTCTTTGATGATACTAATTTATTTGTTGAATTCATGGATCATCCCTTTAAGGTACAGACCCTAAACCCTAAATATAATTCAATCAATACCTTCATCATTATTGGCAAAGAATCTGTTGGTTGGCATGGCTTGGAGGTTGGTGGTCGTTTATTTTGGATATTGATTAATTGTATATATGCACCGTACACATCTATTGATTGGCATTTTGGCAATCCCTCCACGTACAAATTTTTCAAACTCATAAGACCCACATGTAGAGAAAGTGACACATTCCTTTATGCTAAATTTCATCCGACTCAGTCCAAGCTAATGGTTTCTTTTACTCTGTACATAGATAATAAAAATAACAATAATAATAATGATAAAAGTTTCCGATAATGGGTAGATTAGTTTTGGTTGATTTCGCTTGTTTAGTTTATTTTCTCATTGTTATTCTTCTTTCATTTTGATTTCTTTTCATTTTTCTCTTTTCATGATCATAAGTGATGGAGCAATAATTGGTGATATTAAAAGGCAGGCTATCTACATATTTTTAATTGATTGACCAAATGCGTTTTGGTGGACAACATACTTGCAGGTGAACCAAGTTGCCTTTCTTTGTCATAATCCCTCGCTTGTCTACCATGTGCTTGCTACATGAGACATCCTCACTCATCACGTTCGACAATCCTTTCCCCGTATTCCTTCTTTCCCTTTATTTGTACCCTTAATTTTGAGATGCCTCCAACATACATGTTGTGGATGCTCAATGTTTAACTTGGGTCTTTTCCTCAATGCACATCCACGAAAATTTTCTACCTTTATAATTATCTTTATCAAGATCTAAAGAGTCATCCCTTCGAGTTATACAACAGGACCAAACCCCCTCATACTTACCACTTTCCATGAGTTATTCCACAAAGTCTTGATCCATGAATCCCTTGACCTCCATTGTGTATCCCCCTATTGTATAACCTATCCCACCTAACCTTATCAACCTTTCCTTGTCCCACTTTGAGTCGCCCTCAGTCCTATCATTAACTTTCCCTGCAGAAAAATAAGAGTCATAAGTTATTGTTTAAATATTGCACGCCATTGTAAGTGACGCGCATCTATTGGTTGGAAATTGTTGACTATTTTTTTCAACAGTACTTAGCCAGCAAAGCTTTGCCAAGATTCCCCTCATTTTGCATAAAATCTTGTGAAAAAATTGTGCTCGCTCCCACTGAACTGTTGCTACAAGGAAGATGTCTTTGGATATCATATCATGCAAGAACATTTTTATGATTTTGAAAAGGTTATTTTTCTTAACTATGAGGAAAAGATGAATCATGTGGTAGAGTTTCTTCAATCAGTTGGGCTATACCAAGACACAAATATAGAAATGGTGTTGTCTCGAAATGGTCAAATTCTTCGCTGTAACATTGAAAAAAATCTACGTCCTAAATTCAAATTCTTTTATACAGTGGGACTCTCAAAAACATAGTTTGGAGAAGCGTATAAAGCCTCAGTATGAGCAGTTGGAAAGAAGGGGAATTCATGTTAGTCTTATCTCAATGTTGAAATGCAATGACCAGGATTTCCAGTCGAGATATTCACATAAGAACAACCATAGACCTTCTGCTAATCAAAATGAAGAATGATGAAATTCTCATTGTACACTAATTTAACTATATACAGTACATGTACAGGACATCTGGCTCAATTATATTTCCTAGCTAATAAATCAATCAATACACCCACATTACAACCTATTTTTTTGGTTACACGCAAGTGGAGTCGCTTAATCATTTAATTGATTAATATATACTCAACAAGAACATTAATTGTGCATGGGAAGTCACACTCTAGTTTTACTTATTGCTCCACTCGATATCATTCCTAAGTTCAATGATATGATCAACTTGGCTACCACGGGGATTTCAATGCCAAGCGAGCAGAGTTACGTTCAAACGGTACTGCCATTGTTATGTATGTTTATGATCCACCCAATTTAATTGTTACAATTGTTTGTTCAAATTTTCAATAGCCATGCTAAGTACGTCTATCACACTTCTCAAATGATCATTTATGGAATTATCCTTATACTATTGCGCACTATGGGAGGTATTATTCAATGCAATGGCAAGGCATAAAGTTTGTTTATATGTGATGACTGGTATCAGGTCGTGTTCATGCTATTGATACTTCAAGAGACCACGATATCCTCACACTGCTCGTTGCCTTGCATCTAGTAATATTTTAACCGCTTGCCTTGGAGACAAAGATGGCAAGGTAGAGGGCAATGAATTTATGCTTCTAGACTCAGATTTAAATGAAAAAGGAAGGTGGGAAAAACCAGGTTATAGTTCTAAGTTTGGCTACAATTTTGGTATTAACCACAACAGAAGACAGTGATCGGTTCATCAAGGGAGGAACCTGCAACTTTACAAAAGGCTTATAAATGCACAAAGATCAGGGTTGAATCAAATTCCCAATCAACGATTTACACTTTCGTGGTCTCCTACCATCAATCGTGCCAATGTTTAAGTGGGTTTTCAAGTGCAGTTGAATTTGACTAGAATTTTCATGCATGGAAAAATTCCAACATTGGCGACGGATAAATGGCCAACATGCAAGCCCAACCTTGTGGCAGAGTCTAAGGATGTTTTTTATCAGAAGGCAAGCAATAAATATTGGTCGATGTGCAACTTCAGTGGGGAGACTATGATTCTCATGACAATGAGAGGTATATGATAGCTAATACAACAACTGCAGGTATTTCATCATTATTTTCTCCACGACCATTCAATGTGCGATCAGGTTGTATGCGATGAGCAAAGATATTCCTCTTGTTTCTTATTGGTACAAGAAAAATTGTCCTCACACATATCTAGTGAAGGTTCATGTGAGCTATCACAAGCTCCTAAAATGTTAGTTGAACTTCATCACAGGCCTCCAATAGCTCAAAAGGAGAAATACTTGTTTCGTTCCCTGCAATCTACTAAGTTTTCTAGACAACTGAGCTAGATTGGGCAGAGGCGGGGCTTCAAGTTGCAAACAGAGTTATAATATATTGAATCTCCTTCACCGAAAGAACTTGAATTATCTTCTAAAGCCCGTGAAGACACTCACAACCAAGGTGCGTAAACAGTCACGTTTTGGAAATGCTTTCCATTTATGTCATGAAATTCTGCGATTAACAAATTGGAACATCTGCATCATATAAACAATATGATGGAAAAGACTTATAAACAATATTTAAGAAAATGCAAATGAATGATACAGGGATAACAAAAATTAGTTTAATGATATATTAAGAAATTTCTGGACATTTAAAACTCAGTTATAAAACTATTTAACTAAAAGAACTGTTTTCCCTAGGAGATCAAAGGAAGCAGTGCACAACCATTTAGGGGCGAAAATTTTCCTGAAGATAGAAATTTATGAAGGAGAAAATTTAGAGAAAATTCTAAGAGAGAACTTTGGCAGAAATTTTAGAGAATAGTATGCTGGGAGTGTTGTGAGGATTGTTTCATTTCATTCTTTTCTTACATCTTCAATGGAGATTGACAGAATCGTCGGCAATAGGGGGTCTTGCGAAGCAGCGAAAAGGATAAGTGAGGATGAGCTTGTTGGAATTTACAAGGTAAAGATTTACTTGTTAGTTTATTGTATTAAGGCTCATTTTGATTCGGCGCTAATCAGTTTCGATATGCAGGTTTTATCCTTATGATTCGCCACCATGGCTCCATTCATTATTGGCTCAACTTTCTTTTTCTTTCTCATTCTTGGTCTTTCTATTGTACATTGTGTCTAAAGGGGCTACAGACCATATACCTGGACCTACTCTACACAGAGACTTGTAGATTTTGAAGATTTATGAATTTATATGAGAACCCTTTTTAATGAAAATCATTTCTTTCTCACTCTGAGCTATCTCTTGATCTTTCTTTAAAATTATCAGTTTTCCTCATGTTTATTAATTTAACACTTCAAATCCAGAATATAATTTTTTTTTATATGATTCCAAAACCAAGTAATACACTATGGATAATGTATGTGTATATATTTCCTTCTTTTAGTTGTTTTAAGATATAGCTTTTGTTATTTTTAATTTTATAATTAATTTTGTTATTTCTCATATCATAGCTTAAAAAAAAAAAATCACTAAAAGTATGACTCTATTATATTCTTCAAGTTAATGTTTATTTAATGAACTTTTCTTTTAATTAGATCATTTTTTGTTTATTTGAATTTCTCTAGTTTTTATTAACTTTGTTACTTTTTGCTAAAGTAAAAACAAAACATTCCCTTTTCATTTTGTTAATTGTATTTATTAAATTTGATTTCTTACTCCCAATGTAAAAACTCCACATAGAAGTAATTAAATTATAAATAGCATAAAAATCATAAAATCGCATAAAAATTAAATGTTGTTAACATAAAAATCATAAAATCGCATAAAAATGAAATATTGTTAAAAAGTTAAATTACAAGGCAAAGGAATTAATGCTTGGACTATAGGTTAGGGGAAAATTGACCTAGAGTTCAATGCGCTTTCTTTTCCAGGGCTTAAATCCTAGGGTAACATTCTCGTCTCTTCTCGCCTAGCCCCGCGAGAGGTTGAAAATGTTGATGTTGGAGACTCTCCAGTCCCTCGGCGTCAACATTTTTTTGGCGACCATACTGGGGACGATCGTTCAATGGTTCGTTCGTAGTTTTGTTTTATTTATTTCAATTTTATTTTTATATTTCCTAGACCTCAATGTCTCAGCTGATCAGAAGTATGCTTAGTGGTTGTAACCTTGTGGTTTCAGCTACTAACCCTGGGAAGGTAATTCACAAGTATGGCCCGTTTGAGTTTGAATAAGACCTGAACAATTCTCCTTGTTTTGTTCCCATTCCCTTGAAGTTCTCTCACTTGGTTAACCCTATACCTCACAAATTCAAGAATCATTTGCTTCTCTTTCATGGTGATGGAACTGTTACGGTGATTGAGCATCTTCGTGCGTTTTCAAATGCTTGCACCATTCTGGGAGTGAATAAGAAGGATAGTTGCATGTTGTTGTTTATGAATTCCCTTCAGGGTGATGTCGCCTCTTTATTTTCCAACCTTCATGATGGATGCATCTCTACTTGGTTTGAACTTTCTAACTGGTTTACTTATACCTTTTTGCATTTAGATAGTCCTTACGAACATCTTAAGAGGTTTAACCAATTACGTATAAAGGATAATGAGAGAATTCTTACTTTTAATCTTCAGTTTATCAAGTTATACAATTTAATTCATACTCCCATTCTCCCCACTAACTTGGCTTCCCTATTGCATTATTATGAACTTCTACGTCCTCGTTACCGATGGCAGTTGGAAGAAAAGAATGTTCAAAACCTAGAGCTAGCCCTATCCACTTGCCTCGACTTCGAAGAGAAAATATGTAGAACAGGTTACTCCTTTGGCGTTTATGATTGACACAAGGATTTGTCTTCTTTAATCCCAGTCATTAAGAGCTTACAAGATCACATGTTCTTTCTCGAGTCTCAATCCTCAAATCATGTTGGAGGTATATCTCGGGAGCCCTCTCTCTTAGGTCCTAATACTTGTGGTCAAGAGCTTTGATATGAAGAGGATTATGATTATATCATGATTCTTAATGATCAATCCAGCTCTCACATATCAAACATCACCCTTCGTAAGCCTCATAAAAAAACTCAGTCCCAGAGTCGTCTTTCATTTTGATCCTTTTATCCGCACGCATGTGAGGGTGAATTTGACTATTCAGATAAAGACACCGAGGCTGATCATGTCAAACACATTTACGATGCATTTTTATTTGTTGATGATGTTAATGAGTGGTCAAATGATGTAGACTGGTATGAATTTAATGATGGGTGGAATCACGAAGGTGGGTTACACTTTCGTGACAATCTGGTTTCCAAAATTTCGAAAAACATATTTTCGGCCGAACTAAATATATTTTTCGGCCGAAAGAATTTTGTTTCGGCCGAAACAATAAACGTCAAATCGAACGGAGCCATTACGGGGCCCTCGATTTGCGTGTAAAAATTTGGTCGGCCGGATATTTTCTTTCCGGCGTTAAGTTTTCGGCCGAAACATCTTTCGGCTGAAAGATTGTTTGGCCGAACAATCTTTCGGCCGAACTATTGTTCGGCCGAAAGATTTTTCTATATAATTGCCACAAATCAGTGTTAAACGTTTCGAATTTTTGTGGAGCTTTGTGAGTGAGCTTTGTGAGCAGTGGAGCAGTGGAGCTTTGTGGGAGNTAATGGCCTTCTCAATTTCATCTTTCAATTTCTTGGGATTCCTGTAAGGGGTGGTTATCACAGGTTTGACCCCCTCCTCTAGCTTAATGGTGTGCTAAAATCCCCTTTTTGGAGGTCTCCCTGGAGGAATCTCCCCAAAAAATTGGTCATGTTTTCTCAACAATGCCTGAATGTCCACATGATATTGTTGGTTGTTGTTCGAGGGTTTATGAGATGTGATCAGACACTTTCTTGTGCAAGCTACATCTCCATGCTTGAATATGCCCTCCATCTTCTTCGATAACACCATCTTAGGAGCCCCATTGGACATGCCCCTCAGAACTACCTTCATGCCATCTACTCCCTTGAACTCCATCTCCATTACCTTATAGTTCATAAAAAATTCCCCATAAAATAAATCCATTGCACACCCAAGGAAACATTGGTGTTTGTCAAATTGTTAGGGACCTAACCTCCATAACCCCTCACATTGATAGATTAATAAATTTTACATGTAATAAAGGCCAACATTAGTTAATAAGGCCTATTTAATAAATATGAACAAGTCAATGTAAGAATACCTAATAGAAGCTTCTGCTTCTAGAAAAACCTTCATCCATAATGTTCTTTAGAAGATAGAATTAGTATAAATAAGAGTAGGAGGCATGAGGAAGTTTTTTCTTGTGAATTATTGTAATAGAGTGTTGCTCTATTGGAGGTTACCCCCTCGAAGATGCAAGTAAAAATTGCTTCCATTTCAATAAAGGTATCATTTTGGTGTTTTATTCTCTACATTATGTTGTTTTGTTGGTAATTTCCGTTATATTCTTTTTTTTGTTTAATATCACATAACCAAGTGCATAACAAGTGGTATAAGAGCACTTTCCTTGGAAAGAATTGTGGGTTAAAGTTTTTTCTAGGGTAGAAATGTGTTCTAGCGTCTTTAAACTACAATGATATTTTGTTCAACACATAAATCTATTGTCGGGGAAGCATACATGCAAGAAATATAAGAGGTTTTAAAGCTCACAATGTTGGACACCCTTGTAACCCCTTTTGGTACCCCTTCGGGTGGTAGCACATCAGAGAGCACATGTATACGGACTTGTGCTTCTAGATATCCCTGGTCTATCGGGAGGCCCCCTAGGTATCGTAAAACCAGCCATAGATCAATCGGTTGACCGCTTGACTGCTATAGTACCATCAAGAATAGCAATCAGGAAGATACTCTCTAGTACCTGGTGTTGACAACAATTTTTGTCAACAGTACTTATCTGGAAAAGCGTTGCCAGGATTACCCTCATTTTGCGTAAAATCTTGTGAAACATTTGTGCTCGCTCCCACTCAACTGCTGCTACAAGGAAGATGTCTTTGGATATCATATCATGCAAGAACATTTTTATGATTTTGAAAAGGTTATTTGTCTTAACTGTGAGGAAAAGTTGAAGCCCGTGGTAGAGTTTTTTCAATCAGTTGGGCTAGACCAAGACACATATATAGAAATGGTGTTGTCTAGAAATGGTCAAATTCTTTGCTGTAACATTGAAAAAATCTACGTCCTAAATTTGAATTCTTTTATACAGTGGGACTCTCAAAAACACAGTTTGGAGAAGTGTATAAAGCCTTGGTATGAGCAGTTGGCAAGAAGGGGAATTCATGTTAGTCTTAGCTCAATGTTGAAATGCAATGACCAATATTTCCAGTCGAGATATTCACATAGGAACAACCACAGACCTTCTACTAATCAAAATGAAGAATGATGAAATTCTCATTTTACACTGATTTAATTGTATGCAATACATGTACAAGACATCTGGCTCAATTATAGTGCCTAGATAAGAACTCAATCAATACACCCACATTACAACCTATTTTTTTGGTTACACGCAAGTGCAGATGCTTAATCATTTAATTGATTAATCTATACTAAAAAGGAACGTTAATTGTGCATGGGCAGTCACACTCTAGTTTTACATATTGCTCCACTGGATATCATTTCTAAGGTCAATGGCATGATCAAATTTCAATGCCAAGCGAGCAGAGTTATGTTCAAAATGTACTTCCATTGTTATGTATGTTTATGATCCACCCGATTGAACTGTTATAGTTGTTTGTTCAAATTTTCAATAACCATGCTAAGTATGACTATCACACTTCTCAAATTATCATTTCTGGCATTATCCTTATACAATTGCACACTATGGGAGGTATTATTCAATGCCATGGCAAGGCATAAAGTTCATTTATATTTGATGACTGGTATCAGGTCGTGTTCATGCTATTGATACTGCTAGAGACCAGGATATCCTCACACTACTCGTTTCCTTGCATCTGGTGATATTTGTGATATTTTAACCGCTTGTTTTGGAAACAAAGATGGCAACGCAGAGGGAAATGGATTTCTTCTTCTAGAATCAGATGTAAATGTAAAAGAAGGTGGGAAAAACCATGCGACAGTCCCAAGTTTGGCTACGATTTTGGTATTAACCACGTCATAAGACAGTGATCGATTCATCATGGGAGGCACCTGCAACTTTACAAAAGGATTATAAATGCACATAGATCAGGGTTGAATCAAATTCCCAATCGGCGATTTACACTTTCGTGGTCTCCCACCATCAACCGTGCCAATGTTTATGTGGGTTTTCAAGTGCAGTTGAATTTGACTGGAATTTTCATGCATGGAAAAATTCCAACATTGCCAACGGATAAATGGCCAACGTGCAAGCCCAGCCTTGTGGCAGAGTCTAAGGATGTTTTTTATCAGAAGGCAAGCAATAAATATTTGTTCGATGTGCAACTTCGGTGAGGAGACTATGATTCTCATGACAATGAGTGGTATACGAGATCCAATGCAATAACTGCAGGTATTTCATCATTGTTTTCTCCATGACCATTCAATGTGCGATCAGGTCGTGTGCGACGAGCAGAAGATATTCCTCTTGTTTCTGATTGGTACAAGGAACACTGTCCTCACACATATCCAATGAAGGTTCGTGTGAGATATCAAAAGCTCCTAAAATGTTATGTAAACTTCATCCCATGCCTCAAATAACTCAAAAGGAGAAATACTTGTTTCGTTCCCTGTAATCTACTAGCGTTTTCCAGATAACTGAGCTAGATTGGGCAGAGGCGGTGCTTCAAGTTGCAAACAGAGTTACAATATGTTGAATCTCCTTCACCGAAAGAACTTGAATTATCTTCTAAATCCCATGAACACAGTCACAACCAAGGAGCTTAAAAAGTCACATTTTGAAAATTCTTTCCATTTATGTTGTGAAATTCTGTGATTAACAAATTGGAATATTTGCATCATATAAAAAATCCGATGGAAAATAATTATAAACGTTATTTAAGAAAACACAAACAAATAATACAGGGATAATAAAAATTAGTTTAATGATATATTAAGAAATTTCCTGGACAGTTAAAACTCAGTTATAAAATTGTTTAACTAAAAGAACCATTTACCCACGAAGATAAAAGGAAACAATGCGCAACCATTTAGGGGGGAATTTTCCTGAAGATAGAAATTTCTGAAGGAGAAAATTTAGAGAAAATTTTGAGAGAGAACTTTGGGAGAAATTTCAGAGAATAGTATGCTGGGAGTGTTGTGAGGACTATTTCATTTCATTATTTTCTTACATCTTCAACAGAGATTGACGAAATCGTCGGCAACAGGGGGTCTTGCAAAGCAACGAAAAGGATAAGCAAGGATGAGCTTGTTGGCATTCACAAGGTAAAGATTTACTTGTCAGTTTGTTGTATTAAGACTTGTTTTGATTTGACGCTAATATGTTTCTATATGCAGGTTTTCTCCTTGCGATTCTCCACCATGGCTCCATTCCTTCTTGGCTCATCTTTATTTTTATTTTTCATGCTTGGTCTTTCTATTGTACATTGTGTCTAGAGGGGCTAAATACCATATACATGGCCCTAGTTTACAAATAGACTTACAAATCCTTAATGGCCTTCTCAATTTCATCTTTCAATTTCTTGGGATTCCTGTAAGGGGTGGTTATCACAGGTTTGACCCCCTCCTTTAGCTTAATGGTGTGCTAAAATCCCCTTTTTGGAGATCTCCCTGGAGGAATCTCCCCAAAAAATCGCTCATGTTTTCTCAACAATGCCTGAATGTCCACATGATATTGTTGGTTGTTGTTTGAGGGTTTATGAGATGTGATCAGACACTTTCTTGTGCAAGATACATCTCCATGCTTGAATATGCCCTCCATCTTCTTGGATAACACCATCTTAGGAGCCCCATTGGACATGCCCCTCGGAACTACCTTCATGCCATCTACTCCCTTGAACTCCATCTCCATTACCTTATAGTTCATAAAAAAATTCCCCAGAGAATAAATCCATTGCACACCCAAGGAAACATTGGTGTCTGCCAAATTGTTAGGGACCTAACCTCCATAACCCCTCACATTGATAGATTAAGAAATTTTACATGTAATAAAGGCCAACATTAGTTAATAAGGCCTATTTAATAAATATGAACAAGTCAATGTAAGAATACCTAATAGAAGCTTCTGCTTCTAGAAAAACCTTCACCCATAATGTTCTTTAGAAGATAGAATTAGTATAAATAAGAGTAGGAGGCATGAGGAAGTTTTTTCTTGTGAATTATTGTAATAGAGTGTTGCTCTATTGGAGGTTACCCCCTCGAAGATGCAAGTGAAAATTGCTTCCATTTCAATAAAGGTATCATTTTGGTGTTTTATTCTCTACATTATGTTGTTTTGTTGGTAATTTCCGTTATATTCTTTTTTTTGTTTAATATCACATAACCAAGTGCATAACAAGTGGTATAAGAGCACTTTCCTTGGAAGGAATTGTGGGTTAAAGTTTTTTCTAGGGTAGAAATGTGTTCTAGCGTCTTTAAACTACAATGATATTTCGTTCAACACATAAATCTATTGTCGGGGAAGCATACATGCAGGAAATATAAGAGGTTTTAAAGCTCACATTGTTGGACACCCTTGTAACCCCTTTTGGTACCCCTTTGGGTGGTAGCGCATCAGAGAGCACATGTATACGGACTTGTGCTTCTAGATACCCCTGGTATATCGGGAGGCCCCCTAGGTATCGTAAAACCAACCATAGATCAATCAGTTGATCGCTTGACTGCTATAGTACCATCAAGAATAGCAATCAGTAAGATACTCTCTAGTACCTGGTGTTGACAACAATTTTTGTCAACATTACTTATCTGGAAAAGCGTTGCCAGGATTACCCTCATTTTGCGTAAAATCTTGTGAAACATTTGTGCTCGCTCCCATTCAACTGCTGCTACAAGGAAGATGTCTTTGGATATCATATCATGCAAGAACATTTTTATGATTTTGAAAAGGTTATTTGTCTTAACTGTGAGGAAAAGTTGAAGCCCGTGGTAGAGTTCTTTCAATCAGTTGGGCTAGACCAAGACACATATATAGAAATGGTATTGTCTAGAAATGGTCAGATTCTTTGCTGTAACATTGAAAAAAATCTACGTCCTAAATTTGAATTCTTTTATACAGTGGGACTCTCAAAAACACAGTTTGGAGAAGTGTATAAAGCCTTGGTATGAGCAGTTGGCAAGAAGGGGAATTCATGTTAGTCTTAGATCAATGTTCAAATGCAATGACCAATATTTCCAGTCGAGATATTCACATAGGAACAACCACAGACCTTTTACTAATCAAAATGAAGAATGATGAAATTCTCATTTTACACTGATTTAATTGTATGCAATACATGTACAAGACATCTGGCTCAATTATAGTGCCTAGATAAGAACTCAATCAATACACCCACATTACAACCTATTTTTTTGGTTACACGCAAGTGCAGACGCTTAATCATTTAATTGATTAATCTATACTAAAAAGGAACGTTAATTGTGCATGGGCAGTCACACTCTAGTTTTACTTATTGCTCCACTGGATATCATTTCTAAGGTCAATGGCATGATCGAATTTCAATGCCAAGCGAGCAGAGTTACGTTCAAACTGTATTTCCATTGTTATGTATGTTTATGATCCACCTGATTGAACTGTTACAGTTGTTTGTTCAAATTTTCAATAACCATGCTAAGTATGACTATCACACTTCCCAAATTATCATTTCTGGCATTATCCTTATACTATTGCACACTATGGGAGGTATTATTCAATGCCATGGCAAGGCATAAAGTTCATTTATATTTGATGACTGGTATCAGGTCATGTTCATGCTATTGATACTGCTAGAGACCAGGATATCCTCACACTACTCGTTTCCTTGCATCTGGTGATATTTTAACCGCTTTCCTTGGAAACAAAGATGGCAACGCAGAGGGAAATGGATTTCTTCTTCTAGAATCAGATGTAAATGTAAAAGAAGGTGGGAAAAACCATGCGACAGTCCTAAGTTTGGCTACGATTTTGGTATTAACCACGTCATAAGACAGTGATCGATTCATCATGGGAGGCACCTGCAACTTTACAAAAGGATTATAAATGCACATAGATCAGGGTTGAATCAAATTCCCAATCGATGATTTACACTTTCGTGGTCTCCCACCATCAACCGTGCCAATGTTTATGTGGGTTTTCAAGTGCAGTTGAATTTGACTAGAATTTTCATGCATGGAAAAATTCCAACATTGACAACTGATAAATGGCCAACGTGCAAGCCCATCCTTGTGGCAGAGTCTAAGGATGTTTTTTATCAGAAGGTAAGCAATAAATATTTGTTCAATGTGAAACTTCGGTGAGGAGACTATGATTCTCATGAAAGTGAGTGGTATACGAGATCCAATGCAATAACTGCAGGTATTTCATCATTGTTTTCTCCATGACCATTCAATGTGCGATCAGGTCGTGTGCGACGAGTAGAAGATATTCCTCTTGTTTCTGATTGGTACAAGGAACACTGTCCTCACACATATCCAATGAAGGTTCGTGTGAGATATCAAAAGCTCCTAAAATGTTATGTGAACTTCATCACATGCCTCAAATAACTCAAAAGGAGAAATACTTATTTCGTTCCCTGTAATCTACTAGCGTTTTCCAGATAACTGAGCTAGATTGGGCAGAGGCGGTGCTTCAAGTTGCAAACAGAGTTACAATATGTTGAATCTGCTTCACCGAAAGAACTTGAATTATCTTCTAAATCCAATGAACACAGTCACAACCAAGGAGCGTAAAAAGTCACATTTTGAAAATTCTTTCCATTTATGCTGTGAAATTCTGTGATTAACAAATTGGAATATTTGCATCATATAAAAAATCCGATGGAAAATAATTATAAACGTTATTTAAGAAAACACAAACAAATGATACAGGGATAATAAAAATTAGTTTAATGATATATTAAGAAATTTCCTGGACAGTTAAAACTCAGTTATAAAATTGTTTAACTAAAAGAACCATTTACCCACGAAGATAAAAGGAAACAACGCGCAACCATTTAGGGGGGGAATTTTCCTGAAGATAGAAATTTCTGAAGGAGAAAATTTAGAGAAAATTTTGAGAGAGAACTTTGGGAGAAATTTCAGAGAATAGTATGCTGGGAGTGTTGTGAGGACTGTTTCATTTCATTATTTTCTTACATCTTCAACAGAGATTGACGAAATCGTCGGCAGCAGGGGGTCTTGCAAAGCAACGAAAAGGATAAGCAAGGATGAGCTTGTTGACATTCACAAGGTAAAGATTTACTTGTCAGTTTGTTGTATTAAGACTTGTTTTGATTTGACGCTAATCTGTTTCTATATGCAGGTTTTCTCCTTGCGATTCTCCACCATGGCTCCATTCCTTCTTGGCTCATCTTTATTTTTCTTTTTCATGCTTGGTCTTTCTATTGTACATTGTGTCTAGAGGGGCTAAATACCATATACATGGCCCTAGTTTACAAATAGACTTGCAAATTTTGAATATTTATGAATTTGTATGAGAATCTTTTTTAATGAAAATCATTTATTTCTCACTATGAACTATCTTTTGACCTTTCTTTAAAATTCTCAGTTTTTCTCATCTTTATTAATTTAACACTTCAAATTCAGAATATATAATTTTTTTTATATAATTCCAAAACCAAGTAATACACTATGGATAATGTATGCGTATATATTTCCTTCTTTTAATTGTTTTAAGATATAGATTTTGTTATTTTTAATTTTGCAATTAATTTTGTTATTTCTCATATAATAACTTCTAAAGGAAAAAAAAAAAGAAAATCAATAAAAGTATGACTCTATTATATTCTTCAAGTTAATGTTTATTTAATGAACTTTTCTTTTGATTAGATCATTTTTTATTTATTTGAATTTCTCTATTTTTTATTAACTTTGTTACTTTTTGCTAAAGTAAAAACAAAACATTTCTTTTTCATTTTGTTTATTATATTTATTAAATTTGATTTCTTACTCCAAATGTTAAAACCCTACATAGAAGTAATTAAAATTGTAAATAACATAAAAATCATAAAATCACATAAAAATTAAATATTGTTAAAAAGTTAAATTACAAGGCAAAGGAATCTATGCTTGGACTATAGGTTAGGGGAAAATTGGCCTAGAGTTCAATGTGCTTTCTTGTTTGGGGCTTAAAGCATAGGGTAACATTCCCATCTCTTCTCGCCTAGCCCCACGAGATTTTGAAAATGTTGATGTTGGAGACTCTCTAGTCCCTCGGCGTCAACATTTTTTTGGCAACCATACTGGGGACGACCGTTCAATGGTATGTTCCTAGTTTTGTTTTAATTCTTTCAATTTTATTTTTATCTTTCCTAGACCTCAATGTCTCATCTGATCGGAAGTACGTTTATGGGTTGTAACCCTATGGTTTCGGCTACTAACCCTAGGAAGGTCATTCGCAAGTATGGACCGTTTGAGTTTGAAGAAGACCTAAACAATTCTCCTTGGTTTGTGTCCATTCCCTTGAAGTTCACTCACCCGATTAACCCTTTACCTCACAAATTCAAGAATCATTTTCCTCTCTTTCATGGTGATGGAACTGTTACAGTGATTGAGCATCTTCGTGCATTTTCAAATGCTTGCACCATTCAGGGAGTGAATAATAACGATAGTTTCATGTTGTTGTTTATGAATTCCCTTCAGGGCAATGCCACCTCTTTATTTGCCAACCTTCCTAATGGATGCATCTCTACTTGGTTTGAACTTTCTCACCGGTTTACTTCTACCTTTGGGCATTTAGATAGTCCTTACGAACATCTTAAGAGGTTTAACCAATTACTTATAAAGGATAATGAGAGCATTCTTAATTTTAATCTTCAGTTTATCAAGTTATACAATTTAATTCCTACTCCCATTCTCCCTACCAACTTGGCTGCCCTATTGCATTACTAATAACTTCTACCTCCTATTTACAGATGACGGTTGTAAGAAAAGAATGTTCAAAACCTAGAGCTAGCCCTATCCACTTGCCTCGACTTCGAAGAGAAAATCCGTAGAACATGTTACTTCTTTGGTATTTATGATTCACAAAAGGATTTGTCTTCTTTAATCCCCACCATTAAGATCTTACAAGATCGCATGTTCTTTCTCTAGTCTCAATCCTCAAATCATGCTAGAGGTATATCTCGGGAGTCCTCTCTCTCAGGGCCTAATACCTGTGGTCAAGAGCTTGGATATGAAGAGGATTATGATTATATCATGATGCTTAATGATCAATCCATCTATCACATCTCAAACATCACCCTTCGTAAGCCTCATAAAAAAACTCAATCCCAGAGTCATCTTTCATTTCGATCCTTTTATCTACACGCATGCGAGGGTGAATTTGATTATACAGATAAAGACATTGAGGTTGATCATGCCAAACCAATTTACGATGCATTTTTATTTGTTGATGATGCTAATGAGTGGTCAAATGATGTAGACCAGCATTACTTTAATGATACAACTTAGGATTCCTCTGTTGGATTACTGAGAAGGGGGGTGAATCAATAATAGAGCAATTTTAATCATTTTTAACCACAAAATGCAAGTGTTATATCAATGTAGCATTATCATCCAATAGTTGTAGAGTAAATAAACAATGAACAAATGAGCAATCATACACATACACAGTACACCCAAAGCGGGAGAAAACCATAGAATGATTTATATGTATTTAAGAATTACATTCATTGGAAGCACCAACTTCCTTTGTTTTCCAACTGCAATTGGAAGGAGGCTCCAACCCCCTAGTTTCTCAGGTTACAACCTGAGGGAAGCTCCAACTCCCCAATTCTCTGGCTACAACTAGAAGGAGGCTCCAACCCCCTAGTTTCTCAAGGTACAACCTGAAGGAAGCTCCAACTCCCCAATTCTCTGGCTACAACCAAAAGGAGGCCACAACCACTTATGTTCTTCGGATACAATCGGAAGGTGGCTACAACCACCTGTCCTTGCCCCGTCCAACCACCCTAACATAAAAGTAGAATGGTGGAACCAATGTCACACTATCATTGTGAGATATATTGTTGTAAACCTGTACCAATCAACTTGTAGTCAAACTGTACCAATAACCTGTGCCAACATGTACCATACATCAACCTGTACCTCAACCTGTACCATAAAAAAATGCATCAACCATGCACCAAACCTGTACCTCAACTTGTACCATCAATGAGTGCATCAACCATGCACCAAATATGTACCAATCATACATCAAATACACATAAACTATGACTCATCAAGATGTACCAACATCATCAACTATACACCTCATGTATGTGCCAACTCATCAACTACTTGTCTCAACCATGTACCCAACATGTACCTCAACCATATACCAAATACATATACCAATATAACCATCAAAATTTCTCTAGAAATACATCATGCTATCCATAACCAAATACCATAAACCCTTACATCAAACCATGTTCCATAAACTCACTTTTATGTAGCCTCAAGGATGTATCATTCATAAGCCAATCATATACCAATACCACTAACAAGTGTCTCTCACAATGCACCGCAAGATATGCCAATAAATCAAACTAAGTGCAATGACAATATACTTCAATAGATATGCCTCAAAACCATTCTACAACCAGCCCTAAATTTCCAAGAGGGCATCCAATATATTTATAAGGAAAACCCTCAACTAGATTTATAAGTTCAACACTACACATATGAAAACCATACCTTTTTCTTCTTGTAGCGTTCTGCTGCCGCGGTTTTTCTGCGACACTTTTTCTGCCACGGTTTTTCTGCCGCACTTTTCCTGTCGTGGTTTTCCTGCTGCACTTTTTCTGCCGCATTTTTTCTGCTGCACTTTTCTTGCTACACTTTTCTTGCCGCACTTTTTCTGCTGCGGTTTTTCTTCCACACTTTTTCTGTAGCGATTTTCCTACCGCACTTTTTCTGCCACACTTTTCCTGCCACGATTTTCCTGTCGCAATTTTTCTGCTACACTTTTCCAACCACGATTTTTCTGCCGCACTTTTTCTGTCGCATTTTTCCTGCCGGGATTTTTCTGCTGCACTTTATTTTGCCGCAGTTTTCCTACCACACTTTTCTCTATCAATAATACTTGCCCAAATAGCCTTTCAAAAAATAGATATTCAATTATATTCAATAGGTGATTTTAATGAGAGACCATTGCCTCTTATTTAAACTTTTATGTAGCTTCCTCAAGGGGTTACCTTCTAACCATCTTAACCCACTTTCCTTATTTTAGGGTTAACCCACTTATAACCACTTGTCCACTTAACTTAACCACTTTCCATAATTAGCAAGTTCTCCATTAATTTTATTATTTAAATAATTTCTTTTGCATTCTCTTTGACTTATAGTACACTCATCACTTCACTTTATTATTTAAATAATTTCTTCATTGCAAACACTTTGACTACTTTAACCTTTTGGGGCTTCTAGATGACTCATGAGGATTATCCAACTTCACATGGCCATAACTCTCTAACCGTGAGGATTTATCTGACGTTCCACATACCATCGGAAATGGCATGACATGTACTATCCATCTAGAATAGTTTTACCTGCAAATATATCAAAATCCATACCATTATCCATCAAACAAACTTGGGTCCATTACCCAAACCTTTGTGCTATCAAACTTTCTTCAAGGGTTGACATCAATGAAAACCAACCCAAATAATCAACATCCTCTTTTGAAGATGATTATAAGTTCAATCAAGATCTTAAATTGTATAAAATTGTTGCTAATCCTTTGTTTCAATCAATAGAGGTTAAAGAACTTGACACCATCAAGCATGTCCCTCCTAAGTGCACTTGTTATGACAGTGAATGTTGTAGGGATAGTCCTATGTTTTCTAATCCATGTTATGAATCTTCCTTGCTTCATGATGACCCTATTCCTGGTATAAAGGACCATAAATATGATATTAATTTATTTGTTGAATTCATGGATGATCCCTTTAAGGTACAAACCCTAAACCCTAAATCTAATTCAATCAATACCTTCATCATTACTGGCAAAGAATCTATTGGTTGACATGTCTTGGAGGTTGGTGGTCGTTTCTTTTGGATATTGATTAATTGTATCTCTGCACCATACATATCCACTGGTTGGAATTTTGGCAGTCCCTCCATGCACAAATTTGTCAAACTCATAAGACCCACATGTAGAGCAGGTGACACATTCTGTTATGCTAAATTTCATCTGACCTGAGTCCAAGATAATGGTTTCTTTTCCTCTGTACATAAATAATAAAAATAAAAATAATAATAATGATAAAAGTTTTCAATAATGGGTAGATTAATTTTGGTTGATTTCTCTTATTTAGTTTATTTCCTCGTTGTTATTATTCTTTCATTTTTCTTTCTTTTCGTTTTTCCCTTTTCATGATCAGAAATGATGGATCAATGATTGGTGATATTAAAAGGCACGTTATCTTTATATTTTTAACTGATTGACCAAATGTGTTTAGGTGGACAACATACTTGCAGGTGAACCAAGTGCCTTTCTTTGATGATACTAATTTATTTGTTGAATTCATGGATCATCCCTTTAAGGTACAAAACCTAAACCCTAAATATAATTCAATCAATACCTTCATCATTACCGGCAAAGCATCTGTTAGTTGGCATGCATTGGAGGTTGGTAGTCATTTATTTTGGATATTGATTAATTGTATCTATGCACCGTACACATCTGTTGGTTGGCATTTTGGCAGTCCGTCCACGCACAAATTTTTCAAACTCATAATACCCACATGCATAACAGGTGACACATTCTTTTATGCTAAATTTCATCTAACTTAGTCCAAGCTAATGGTTTATTTTCCTCTGTACATAAATAATAAAAATAACAATAATAATAATGATAAAAGTTTTCGATAATGGGTAGATTAGTTTTGGTTGATTTCGCTTGTTTAGTTTATTTTCTCATTGTTATTCTTCTTTCGTTTTGATTTCTTTTCGTTTTTCTCTTTTCATGATCATAAGTGATGGAGAAACGATTGGTGATATTAAAAGGTAGGATATCTGTATATTTTTAATTGATTGACCAAATGCGTTTTGGTGGACAACATACTTGCAGGTGAACCAAGTTGTCTTTCTTTGTCATAATCCCTCGCTTGTCTACCATGTGATTGCTACATGAGACATCCTCACTCATCATGTTTGGCAATCCTATCCTCGTATTCCTTCTTTCCCTTTATTTTTCCCCTTAATTTTGAGATGCCTCCAACATACATGTTGTGGATGCTTAATGTTTAACTTGGGTCTTTCCCTCAATGCACATCCACGATAGTTTTCTACCTTTGTAATTATCTTTGTCAAGATCTAAAGAGTCATCCCTTCGGGCTATACAACAGGACCAAACCCCCTCATACTTACCACTTTCCATGAGTTATTCAATGAAGTCTCGATCCATGAATCCCTTGACCTCCATCGTGTATCCCCCTGTTGTATAACCTAGCCCACCTAACCTTATCAACCTTTCCTTGTCCCACTTTGAGTCACCCTCGGTCCTGTCATTAACTTTCCCTTCCCCTTTCCTTGCAGAAAAACAAGAGTCATAAGTTATTTTTTAAATATTGCACGCCATTGTAAGAAACGTGCATCTATTGGTTGGAAATTGTTAACTATTTTTTTCAACAGTACTTAGCCGACAAAGCTTTGCAAGGCTTCCCCTCATTTTGCATAAAATCTTGTGAAAAAATTGTGCTTGCTCCCACAGAACTGTTGCTACAAGGAAGATGTCTTTGGATATCATATCACGCAAGAACATTTTTATGATTTTGAAAAGGTTATTTTTCCTAATTATGAGGAAAAGATGAAGCCTGTGGTAGATTTTATTCAATCAGTTGGGCTATACCAAGATACAGATATAGAAATGGCATTGTCTCGAAATGATCAAATTCTTTTTTGTAACATTGAAAAAAATCTACGTCCTAAATTCAAATTCTTTTATACAGTGAGACTCTCAAAAACACAGTTTGGAGAAGCGTATAAATCCTCGGTATGAGCAGTTGGCAAGAAGGGGAATTCATGTTAGTCTTAGCTCAATGTTGAAATGCAATGACCACGATTTCCAGTCAAGATATTCACATAGGAACAACCATAAACCTTCTGCTAATCAAAATGAAGAATGATGAAATTATCATTGTACACTAATTTAACTATATACAGTACATGTACAAGAAATCTGGCTCAATTATATTGCCTAGCTAATAAATCAATCAAGACACCCACATTACAACCTATTTTTTTGGTTACACGCAAGTGCAGTTGCTTAACCATTTAATTGATTAATATATACTCAACAAGAACATTAATTGTGCATTGGAAGTCACACTCTAGTTTTACTTATTGCTCCACTGGATATCATTCCTAAGTTCAATGACATGATCAACTTGGCTACCACGGGGATTTCAATGCCAAGCGAGCAGAGTTACGTTCAAACTATACTGCCATTGTTATGTATGTTTATGATCCACCCGATTTAATTGTTACAATTGTTTGTTCAAAATTTCAATAACCATGCTAAGTATGACTATCACACTTCTCAAATGATCATTTATGGAATTATCCTTATACTATTGCACATTATGGGAGGTATTATTCAATGCAATGGCAAGGCATAGAGTTTGTTTATATGTGATGACTGGTATCAGGTCGTGTTCATGCTATTGATACTTCCAGAGACCACAATATCCTCACACTGCTTGTTGCCTTGCATATGGTGATATTTTAACTGCTCGCCTTGGAGACAAAGATGGCAAGGTAGAGGGCAATGAATTTATGCTTCTAGACTCAGATTTAAATACAAAAGGAAGGTGGGAAAAACCAGGTGACAGTCCTAAGTTTGGCTACGATTTTGGTATTAACCACAACAAAAGACAGTGATTGGTTCATCATGGGAGGAACCTACAACTTTACAAAAGGCTTATAAATGCACAAAGATCAGGGTTGAATCAAATTCCCAATCGACAATTTACACTTTCGTGGTCTCCTACCATCAATCGTGCCAATGTTTAAGTGGGTTTTTAAGTGAAGTTGAATTTGACTGGAATTTTCATGCATGGAAAAATTCCAACATTGCCAGCGGATAAATGGCCAACGTGCAAGCCCAACCTTGTGGCAGAGTCTAAGGATGTTTTTTGTTAGAAGGAAAGCAATAAATATTTGGTCGATGTGCAACTTCAGTGGGGAGACTATGATTCTCATGACAATGAGCGGTATATGAGAGCTAATACAACAACTGCATGTATTCCATCATTGTTTGCTCCACGACCATTCAATGTGTGATCAGGTTGTATGCGACGAGAAAATATATTCCTCTTATTTCTTATTGGTACAAGGAACATTGTCCTCACACATATCTAGTGAAGGTTTGTGTGATCTATCAAAAGCTCCTAAAATGTTAATTGAACTTCATCACAGACCTCCAATAGCTCAAAAGGAGAAATACTTGTTTCGTTCCCTGCAATCTACTAAAGTTTTCTAGACAACTGAGCTAGATTGGACAGAGGCGGGACTTCAAGTTGCAAACAGAGTTATAATATATTGAATCTCCTTCACCGAAAGAACTTGAATTATCTTCTAAATCCCGTGAAGACACTCACAACCAAGAAGCGTAAAAAATCATGTTTTGGAAATGCTTTCCATTTATGTTGTGAAATTTTGCGATTAACAAATTGGAACATCTGCATCATATAAAAAAATACAATGGAAAAGAATTATAAACGATATTTAAGAAAATGCAAATGAATGATACGAGGATAACAAAAATTAGTTTAATGATATATTAAGAAATTTCCTAGACAGTTAAAACTCAGTTATAAAACTGTTTAACTAAAAGAGCTATTTTCCCAAGGAGATAAAAGGAAGCAGTGTGTATCCATTTAGGGGAGAAAATTTTCTTGAAGATAGAAATTTCTGAAGGAGAAAATTTAGAGAAAATTCTGAGAGAGAACTTTGGCAGAAATTTCATAGAATAGTATGTTGTGAGTGCTGTGAGGATTGTTTCATTTCATTCTTTTCTTACATCTTCAGCGGAGATTGACAAAATCGTCGGCAGCAGGGGGTCTTGCGAAGCAGCGAAAAGGATAAGTGAGGATGAGCTTGCTAGCATTCACAAGGTAAAGATTTACTTGTTAGTTTATTGTATTAAGGCTCATTTTGATTCGGCGCTAATCAGTTTCTATATGCAGGTTTTCTCCTTACGATTCGCCACCATGGCTCCATTCATTCTTGGCTCAAATTTTTTTTCTTTCTCATTCTTGGTCTTTCTACTGTACATTGTGTCTAGAGGGGCTACAGAACATATACCTGGCCCTAGTCTACACAGAGACTTGTAGATTTTGAAGATTTATGAATTTGTATGAGAGTCCTTTTTAATGAAAATCATTTCTTTCTCACTTTGAACTATATCTTGATCTTTCTTTAAAATTCTCAGTTTTCCTCATGTTTATTAATTTAACACTTCAAATTCAGAATATAATTTTTTTTATATGATTCCAAAACCAAGTAATACACTATGGATAATGTATGTGTATATATTTCCTTCTTTTAGTTGTTTTAAGATATAGCTTTTGTTATTTTTAATTTTATAACTAATTTTGTTATTTCTCATATCATAACTTCAAAAATAAAAATAAAAAAATCACTAAAAGTATGACTCTATTATATTCTTCTAAGTTAATGTTTATTTAATGAACTTTTCTTTTAATTAGATCATTTTTTATTTATTTGAATTTCTCTAGTTTTTATTAACTTTGTTACTTTTTTCTAAAGTAAAAACAAAACATTCCCTTTTCATTTTGTTAATTGTATTTATTAAATTTGATTTCTTACTCCCAATGTAAAAACCCCACATAGAAGTAATTAAATTATAAATAGCATAAAAATCATAAAATTGCATAAAAATTAAATATTGTTAAAAAGTTAAATTACAAGCCAAAGGAATTCATGCTTGGACTATAGGTTAGGGGAAAATTGACCTAGAGTTCAATGCGCTTTCTTTTCCAGAGCTTAAATCCTAGGGTAACATTCCCATCTCTTCTCACCTAGCCCCGGGAGAGGTTGAAAATGTTGATGTTGGAGACTCTCCAGTCCCTCGTCGTCAACATTTTTTTGGCGACCATACTAGGGACGACCGTTCAATGGTTCGTTCCTAGTTTTGTTTTATTTATTTCAATTTTACTTTTATATTTCCTATACCTCAATGTCTCAACTGATCATAAGTATGCTTAGTGGTTGTAACCTTGTGGTTTCAGCTACTAACCCTAGGAAGGTAATTCACAAGTATGGCCCGTTTGAGTTTGAAGAAGACCTGAACAATTATCCCTATTTTGTTCCCATTCCCTTGAAGTTCGCTCACCTGGTTAACCCTATACCTCACAAATTCAAGAATCATTTGCCTCTCTTTCATGGTGATGGAACTGTTATGGTTATTGGGCATCTTCATGCGTTTTCAAATGCTTTCACCATTCTGGGAGTGAATAAGAAGGATAGTTGCATGTTGTTGTTTATGAATTCCCTTCAGGGCAATGTCGCCACTTTATTTTCCAACCTTCATGATGGATGCATCTCTACCTGGTTTGAACTTTCTCACTGGTTTACTTATACCTTTTGGCATTTATATAGTCCTTACGAACATCTTAAGAGGTTTAACCAATTACATATAAAGGATAATGAGAGCATTCTTACTTTTGATCTTCAGTTTATCAAGTTATACAATTTAATTCATACTCCCATTCTCCCCACCAACCTGGCTTCCCTATTGCATTACTACGAAATTCTACCTCCTCTTTACCGATGGTAGTTGGAAGAAAAGAATGTTCAAAACATAGAGCTATCCCTATCCACTTGCCTCGACTTCGAAGAGAAAATCTGTAGAACAAGTTACTCCTTTGGCGTTTATGATTCACACAAGGATTTGACTTGTTTAATCCTCGTCATTAAGAGCTTACAAGATCACATGTTCTTTCTTGAGTCTCAATCCTCAAATCATGTTGGAGGTATATCTCAGGAGCCCTCTCTCTTAGGTCCTAATACTTGTGGTCAAGAGCTTTGATATGAAGAGGATTATGATTATATCATGATGCTTACTGATCAATCCAACTCTCACATATCAAACATCACCCTTCGTAAGCCTCATAAAAAAACTCAATCCCAGAGTCATCTTTCATTTTGATCCTTTTATCCGCACGCATGTGAGGGTGAATTTGACTATTCAGATAAAGACACCTGGGCTGATCATGTCAAACCCATTTACGATGCATTTTTATTTTCTGATGATGTTAATGAGTGGTCAAATGATGTAGACCAGTATGAATTTAATGATATAGCTGAGGAGTCCTCTTTTGAAGATGATTATAAGTTCAATCAAGATCTTAACTTGTATAAAATTGTTGCTAATCCTTTGTTTCAATCAAGAGATGTTAAAGAACTTGACACCATCAAGCATGTCCCTCCTAGTTGCACTTGTTATGATAGTGAATGTTGTAGGGACATTCCTATGTTTTCTAATCCATGTTATGAATCTTCCTTGCATCATGACGACCTTGTTCCTGGTACAAAGGACCATAAAGATGATAATAATTTATTTGTTGAATTCATGGATGATCCCTTTAAGGTACAAACCCTAAACCCTAAATCTAATTCAATCAATACCTTCATCATTACTGGAAAAGCATATATTGGTTGGCATTTCCTAGAGGTTGGTGGTCGTTTCTTTCATATATTGATTAATTGTATATGCGCACCGCACACATCTATTGGTTGGTGATTTGGTGGTCCCTCCACGCACAAATTTGTCAAACTCATAAGACCCTCATGTAGAGTAGGTGACGCATTCCTTTACACTAAATTTCATTCGACCCGAGTCCAAGATAATGGTTTCTTTTCCTCTGTACATAAATAATAAAATTAAAAATAATAATAATGGTAAAATTTTTCGATAAGGGGTATATTAGTTTTGGTTGATTTCGCTTATTTAGTTTATTTTCTCATTTTTATTCTTCTTTCGTTTTGATTTCTTTTCGTTTTTCCCTTTTCATGATCGGAAGTGATGGAGAAATTTGTAAATTCTAACCTTGTACAATATCTACTGAAAACTGATATTCTGAAAAGAACAGAAAAGATACAATGGAAAATACAAACATTGCACAGAGATTTTTCACCTGGAAACCCAAACCGGGAAAAACCAGCATATATTACATTCATACATTGTGTTACATTGTTTACAATACAATATACATATAGGAGCCAGCGGCATCCAAAACCCTAACCCAATGACCTGGATTAGTCCAAAACCCTAATTTCTTAACCGAAAATAGAAAACCATCGGCAAAAAACCATGTGTCGAAAAACCACCTAAATATCATGTGGTCCCGAAAATATGTCGTCCCGGTAATATGTCATCCCGGAAATATGTGGTCCCGATGCAATTTTTTTTTTCGAGGGCGCTGCCCCCGAACCCCCGCGCAGGGGGCTCCGCCCCCTTGCACCCCACCTCTAACCCCCCTGTGCACCCAGCGCAGACGCTCAGACACTACTACTCGTCCAAAGAATATAACACACACCCAACAAAATTATTAGTGATATTAAAAGGCAGGCTATCTTTATATTTTTAACTAATTGACCAAATGTGTTTTGATGGACAACATACTTGTAGGTGAACCAAGTTGTCTTTCTTTGTCATAATCACTCGCTTGTCTACCATGCACTTGCTACGTGAGACATCATCACTCGTCACGTTCGACAGTCCTATCCGCATATTCCTTTCTTCCCTTTCTTCGTCCCTTTCATTTTGAGATACCTCCAACATACATGTTTTGGATGCCCGGTGTTTAACTTGGGTATTTCCCTCAACACACATCCACGACATTTTTCTACCTTTGTAATTATCTTTGTCAAGATCTAAAGAGTCGTCCCTTCGGTTTATACGACAGGACCAAACCCGCTCATACTTACCACTTTCCATGAGTTATTCCATGAAGTCCCAATCCATGAATCCTTTAACCTCCATCGTGTCTCCCCATTTTGTATAACCTATCCCACCTAACCTTATCAACCTTTCTGTGTCCCACTTTGAATCACCCTCAATCCTGTTATTACCCTTCCCTTCCCCTTTCCCTACAGAAAACCAAGAGTCATAATTTATTGTTTAAAGCTTGCATGCCACTGTAAGCGACGCACATCTATTGGTTGGCAGTTGTTGACGATGATTTTTGTCAATAGTGTTTAGCTGACAAAGTTTTGACATGCTTCCCCTCATTTTGCGAAAAAATTGTGCTCGCTCCCACTTTGCTACAAGGAATATGTCTTTGGATATCATATCATGCAAGAACTTTTTTATGATTTTTAAAAGGTTATTTGTCTTAAATATGAGAAAAATTTGAAGCATGTGGTAGAGTTTATTCAATCAGTTGGGCTAGACCAAGACACAGATAAAGAAATGGTGTTGTCTTGAAATGGTCAAATTATTTGTTGTAACATTGAAAAAAATCTATGTCCTAAATTCGAATTCTTTTATACAGTGGCACTCTCAAAAACACAGTTTGGAGAAGCGTATAAAGCCTCATTATGAGAAGTTGGAAAGAAGGGGAATTCATGTTAGTCTTAGCTCAATGTTGAAATGCAATGACCAGGATTTCCAGTCAAGATATTCACATAGAAACAACCACAGACCTTCTACTAATCAAAATGAAGAATGATGAAATTCTCATTGTACACTGATTTAACTGTACGCAGTACATGTACATGACATTTGGCTCAATTATAGTTCCTAGATAAGAACTCAATCAAGACACCCACATTACAACCTATTTTTGGTTACACGGAAGTGAAGTTGCTTAATCATTTAATTGATTAATCTATACTCAACAAGAACGTTAACTGTGCATGGGCAGTCACACTCTAGTTTTACTTATTGCTCCACTTGATATCATTCCTAAGATCAATGAAATGATCAACTTGGTTACCACGGGGAGTTCAATGCCAAGGGAGCAAAGTTACGTTCAACTGTACTGCCATTGTTATGTATGTTTATGATCCACCCAATTGAACTATTATAGTTGTTTGTTCAAATTTTCAATAACCATGCTAAATACGATTATCACACTTCTCAAATTATCATTTTTGGCATTATCCTTATACTATTGTGCACTATGGGAGATATTATTCAATGGCATGAAAAGGCATAAAGTTCGTTTATATGTGATGACTGGTATCAGGTCATGTTCATGCTATTGATACTACCAGAGACCATGATATCCTCACACTGCTCGTTGCCTTGCATCTAGTGATATTTTAACTGCTTGCCTTGGAGACAAAGATGGCAACGTAGAGGGCAATGGATTCCTGCTTCTAGAATTAGATTTAAATCTAAAGGAAGGTGGGAAAAACCAAGTGACAGTCATAAGTTTGGCTACAATTTTGGTATTAACCACATTATAATACAGTGATCAGTTCATCATGGGAGGCACCTGCATCTTTACACAAGTCTTATAAATGCACAGAGATCAGGGTTGAATCAAATTCCCAATTGGTGATTTACACTTTCGTGGTCTCCTACCATCAACTATGCTAATGTTTATGTGGGTTTTCAAGTGTAGTTGAATTTGACTGGAATTTTCATGCATGGAAAAATTCCAACATTGCCAGTGGATAAATGGACAACGTGCAAGCCCATCCTTGTGGTAGAGTCTAAGGATGTTTTTAATAAGAAGGCAAGAAATAAATATTTGGTCGATGTGCAAATTCGGTGGGGAGACTATGATTCTCATGACAGTGAGGGATATATGAGATCAAATACAACAACTGCAGGTTTTTCATTATTGTTTGCTCCATGACCATTCAATGTTCCATCAAGCCATATGCAACGAGCAAAATATATTCCTCTTGTTTATGATTGGTACAAGGAACATTGTCCTCACATATATCCAGTGAAGGTTCGTGTGACCTATTAGAAGCTCCTAAAATGTTATGTTAACTTCATCACATGCCTCCAATAGCTCAAAAGGAGAAATACTTGTTTCGTTCCCTATAAGCTACTAAAGTTTTCCAAACAACTGAGCTAGATTAGGCAGAGGTGGGGCTTCAATTTGCAAATAGAGTTATAATATATTGAATCTCCTTCATTGAAAGAACTTGAATTATCTTATAAATCTCGTGAAGATACTCACAACCAAGGAGCATAAAAAGTCACGTTTTGGAAATGATTTCCATTTATGTCATGAAATTTTGCAATTAACAAATTGGAATATATGCATCATATAAAAAATCCGATGGAAAAGAATTATAAACGTTATTTAAGAAAATTCAAACGAATGATACAAGGATAAAAAAAATTAGTTTAATGATATATTAAGAAATTTCTTGGACATTTAAAACTTAGTTATAAAATTGTTTAACTAAAATAACCATTTACCCAACGAGATAAAAGGAAGAAACGTGCAACCATTTAGGGGGGCGGATTTTCTGGAAGACATAAATTTCTGAAGGAGAAAATTTAGAGAAAATTCAAAGAGAGAACTTTGGTAGAAATTTCAAAGAAAAGTATGTTGGGAGTGTTGTGAGGACTATTTCATTTCATTCTTTTCTTACATCTTCAACAGATATTGACAGAATCGTCGGCAGCAGGGGGTCTTGCGAAGCAACGAAAAGGATAAGTGAGGATGAGCTTGTTGGCATTCATAAGGTAAAGATTTACTTGTTAGTTTGTTGTATTAAGGCTCATTTTGATTCGGCGCTAATAAGTTTCTATATGCAGGTTTTCTCCTTGTGATTTGCTACCATGGCTCCATTCCTTCTTGGCTCAACTTTCTTTTTATTTTTCATGCTTGGTCTTTCTATTTTACATTGTGTCTAGAGGGGCTAAAGACCATATACCTAGCCCTAGTCTACGCAAAGACTTGCAAATTTTGAAGATTTATGAATTTGTATGAGAAGACTTTCTAATGAAAATCATTTCTTTCTCACTCTGAACTATCTCTTGATATTTCTTTAAAATCCTCAATTTTCCTCATCTTTATTAATTTAACACTTCAAATTCAGAATAAATATAT
>ML816706.1:101600-124020 GCA_009831015.1 Picea engelmannii | reverse complement strand
CTGTTGTTATTTCATATATTACTTGCTAGTTTCATCTCCGCCTTAGACATTTTCTTTATTTTTTGGTGTTTGGGGACCCTACTAAATTCATACTTACTTCGAAAGCCTCTCTTCTAGTATTGAATCCTCTACACTCCAAATCTAGAAATTGTCTTATCCCACCACCTCTTATTCACTTTGCTTATCTTTATCTTGGTGGTAGTGTGAGTATTCACCCTAGGGGGACCTAAACTTGATTGTGTCTTTCCTAGGGATTGTTGGAGGCTACTAGGGAAGCGTCTCTTGTATTTGATACTATTTCTTCACTAAAGAGAGGGAAGTTGTTTCCTAGGTGAAAATAGTGACATATTCCATGTTCCATTTGTCTTACTACCTTGTGAATGCTTTTCACTTGGTGCAAGATTGTGTGGTAACATTTTGGAATCGTTGTCGGGGAGAACCAAGTCAATATTATTGGAAATTGAAAGTCTACACTTCAACCTTATTTTGATGAGTATACATAAAATCCTAACTCGGTGTGCTTATATGGAAACTGCACAACAAGAGAACCCAGGGGTTGGAAGTTCCAACCCAAGAAATTTTCAGAGGTACACTAATCCTCCTATGGTTTATAAGAGAGTATTTCCTCCAACTTCTCCTAGTATAAGAAAAATCTTTTCCAACCCTAGAATGGATTTACAACCATTGATTACCAATTCCTACAAAGCATTAGACATGTCCAAAATTCAAGGTTTACCTCATAACATGCCTCACAAATTTGATAAATGGTTACCCAAGTTTGCCAAAATAATTTCATTTCTAATAAAAATCACTTATCCTCCTTCTATGGTGTTTTTGGACATCATCCTATATGTAATTAAGTTGAAGATGTAGTCATGAATCATTTCTATATATCCTTGGCATTACCCCCTCTCACCTAGGGGTAAATAGAGGAGATAATTTTTCATGATCCACATCACAAATAGCAGTCCCAAATATCATGACCAGAGAATTCTCCAAAGACAATATCCCCTCATATGCCTCTTCCTAATAATTTATCAACTCATTCGCATGATCAACAAACTCATCAATGATGGTGGGCCGACAAACATGAGGTGCGTTAGCCATTGTTTCATACAAAGTATTACATGTAATGTATTGGGAATTTAGGTAAGGGTCATGGGTCAAAGTCAAATAATGAATCATAATTCTTGGAAGTTATGTCATTTCCCTTGTTTCACCTTGGTGGTCATCATCTATACTCTAGTCAAGTGTTGTAACTATTGGGAAACACGGGCACTACTAGGAATCTTTGATAGGGGTAATGTATCATTTATTTCCATACTTAACACTTTCCATCTAGATTCCTTTCGTTTCCCTATATTTTGGAAGTGGCTATTACATGTATCCCCAAAAGGTTCGTACTTCATTCCCCTATGAGAATAAGGGGCTTGAATGCCCAAGGTCGATGCAACCGGTAAGAAAGAATGAAAAGAGCATATTATAAATTCAAAATGAAAAACAAATAAAGGGATATGAATGATTAATCAAAATCCAAGTTAGATTGAGTTGTTCCCCCTCGCTATGAGGTCATCACCCCAAGTCCTAATGCAATGAATGCATATCTAAATAAAGGACTTAATTGAATTATCCCGATGTAATAAATGCATAATATTGAAAATGAGATTGAAAATAAATTAATGGATATCAAGAGGCAAGATAGGGGTGGAAAGAAAAAGTGTCAAGGAAAGGGTAACTCAATGCACCAAGCTCTCCCTCTACAAATGCACTCATGGATATTAACATCATACATGGCCTTTCATGTCAATGAAACCATGACCATGAAGTAAACTTACACTTTGATGAGTTTCTAAGGAAATACTCCTCTACTTGCTTATTGGCACACGTAATAGAATTCTATGATGGTATTCACATACCTAAACTTGGAAAATTGAATAAAGTCATAAGCTAGAATGAAGTTTGAATAAGAAACCTATTGGGAATTACTTACATGGATTTTGCATTAAATTATGACTCACTTTGTATTATTCTAATGACTCTTGTATCCATAATGGTTGGTCTCACCTGACTCTCTAAGTCCTTGCTTGACGATCATGCACACTTGACATGGTCCTTTGGGGGAAATTTTAATGCTTCTCCCCCACTTCATGGAGGACATTTCACATTGTATGGAGGTTTTTTCACCTTTTCTAATGAGCGTTGGATCATGTGATGAATTATAATGCTTCTTGACACCCTCCATATCCTCCTAGACCATGGATTTCACACTTGGGAGGTAGGACGTTGCACTATGAGCTTGATGTGCCATTGAGAGGGAAGGGAGACCTCATCATGGAAGTTGCACCCCTTGAGGATGTTGAGGCTTGATTTGATGACATGTCATATGTTCATAATAGTACACCTTTTGAGGGGTCCTGAATCCTTTTCCTTCAATGAAATCATTCCCTAGCTTGAGTACGTTGCATATATGGAGATGATGTCACACTTGAGGATGATGTGACATTTGCTTGAACCAACCTAGCACTTGGATGATGATTGGGCACCTTGTGGATGAGGAAATTCAACTTTCATGATGATAATGATTCTCACCGTTTGGAGAGAGACATGACTTTTGGAGTTTTTCACCCCTTGAGGAGATGAGGTCACCTTGGTTTATCCTTCTACACTCACAGATGTGGAAATTTTAGAGGATATTTTGATGTTTTGGCATTATATCGTTGTTTTAGAGGTGTTTTTGGTGGTCAAACTAGACCTTTCCACCTTGTATCATGTATTTTTATGTTTTAGGGGTTTATTAGAGAGGCGAAGCGTTTCGTTTCCTCATATATATAGAAGGAGTGCTACGTCATTGTAAATCATAGAAACTTGTGGAGGATTATCACTAGTTGTCTCTTTATCTTTCTCTTTCACTATGGATGACTTATGCACCTTCTTTAGGATATTATATATTGTATGATTTTTCAATATTTGATATATGATTTCATGGTTAGGGTCTCATGGATGATCGTTGATTTACCTAAGAAGTGCTCTTTCTAAATCTTTGTTGGTTTATTTCTTGTATGTATTAAGTGTTAATATGTTTATAAAAGTGGTGATAGTGTGTGTTACCTTGTATTTCTCTTGAATAAACCTTATCTTGAAACCCTATGAAGGTTTTTAGTGGACTACCTTCCCTTTTTATCATTGTTTAAATCTTGTTTAAGGACATATGGAAAATTTCTAGGGATTGTAGCAAACTACCCTAGGTGTTTTCCTATAGGATAGAGTTCTAGGGATTGTAGTGGAATATCCTAGGGTTTATCTAAGATCCATGTTTAATATTGTCAATAGGTATAGAACAATTTCTAGGGTTTGTAGTGGACTACCCTAGTCTTAATTCTATTAGTTAATCCTTAAGGTTTGTAGTGACTACTTTAGGGTTTACCCAAATCTTTCCTTTGTCTCCCAAGAAAGTTATTTTTGATTCTATATGCCTAAGAGGATAAACCAACACTAGTATTTCTCCCTTGTGATTTTAAACCCTAAATTTCACCTCTCCTTTGTTGTCTTAAGGTTATATTAGGGTTTTTTCAACTTCTCCTTAATTTTTCATCCATTTTCTAGCTTGATGTCTATGGTTTATTTGCATCTTTCAACTTGAGATACATAATGACACATTTATTACATTATTGGTGTAATTTTCAACTCTTCAGGGCTTGACGTCTTGGATATTTTAGGGTTGTTGTGTGTCATATTTCATTTCAACAAATATTTGTTATCTAAACCCTAGTTTAGTTTACATTTTAACCCCTATTTTATTGCACGCTTAACCTATTTCAAAGGATGCTTAATTTTTGTTGCTGTAATTTGACATATTGTTGTAGCTAATCATCTTTAATACAAGTTTTATAACAACCATAGATTTTATATTGATTTGTAGTGTGTGGGGCATCTCTTTGACTTATATTGTCTTGGTAAATATCATTAATTGTCCAAGATATGCCACATATACAAATATGGAAATTGATTCATTAAACCGCCTTGTACCTACCTTGATTACCTTGAGCTAGTGGTGGTGTATTTGAGTAATCAATATATGAAGCTATAGAATTTATCTCATCTTGCTATAGGATTCCTCGAGGTTGTTAAGGAAGCATCCCTTGTGTTTGATTCATCCTTCACTAAAATGAGGGAAGTGATTTTCTAAGGTGACAATGGAAACACTTCCCTGTTACACTTGTCTTGCCCCTTGTGATAGGATTTGCACAAAGGTGATAGATTTTGTAATAAAATTTTGGCGTTGTTTCTGATGAGAATTGAGTCATTCTTCTTGGAAATATGAAATCTATGCTTCAAAATTAATTGATAAGCATATATAAAATCCTAACCTATTGTGCTCATATGGTGAATCCATTGAGGAAAGAATCCCTTTTCCCTATGCAAATTTTGAAGACCTTGTGCTTGTAAGATGAAGCAAGCATTATTGTAAAGGAATTGAAGATTCACCTTGGAAAATCCACTCATATTTTTTGGTAAGGTGTACGTTGATGATTAAAATCGCAACGAGGATTTTGCCCACAAAGTATTGCTAAAGCCTATTATTATAAGCTAACAAGATATATAATACTAGTAGGTGGTACCCCCTTGTAGACTCAGAGATCAGAGTTGGTTCTTATTTCATGTTTATGATGCTATTCAACATCGCTTACAGGGTTCTACATGATTGATAAAATCTTGATTTTATGAGTGATGGATAAAGCATGTTGTGTGTTTTTTCAATTACTCTAGGCTCTAATTTCATGTTATGATGGTCTATGTTATCCATTGTTATCCTTGCTATTTTTTCCTGGATTCATTGTTGTGACACTTGCACAATAGACATGTTAGTAGCAATACATAAGAGCAGTTGAAAAGAGGCAAAAGAAATATAAACAAAATGCAAAAATAAAAGATTGAACTATGCTACTATGTTGCATTACATGCATTGAAGTTAGAATGATTGTTGTTAATCCTAGCTAACAAGTTAATAGCTATGCGATTTATTGAGTTATATGAAATCATGGTTGATATGTGTTATGGTTTGCGATAGTTAAATGTGATATGGGTGGTGCTCTTGGTAATTACTGGATGTTTGTTTTGATGCATGGTTTAATTGAATGAATTAATGGATTAGTGGGCTGGTTTTTCCTAATGAATTGAATGACTGGAGGGTGGAGGCGACGTGCATTTACTGCACGTCACCCCTACTCCTTCCACTTGTCACCACCCTAGTTTGGATAGTGTTCAACTGTGTTTTGTTGTGGTTAGACTCCAAATTTCAAGAAAAGGAAGAACCGCTCGGCCAAGCCCACATTTTTAAGGTTCTTTTAGTTACAGGTATGTCCTTTCGCCATCCATGAATCTGCTATGGTTATGAAATAGATATTGGCTCAGGATGTATGGGTCTGTGCTTTCCATAAGTCTAGAAACTGTGTAAATTTGTGATATTTTTCTATAATGAATCGTTGGTGGTTTTCATTGCCATAATGTTTGAAGTCACAATGTTATTGGTCGTTCTGAGTGTTAGCAGCCATAAAGGATCTTTTTCATCCCTGTTGGTTTTAATGAGAGGGTTTCATTTGGTCTATATTGGCTAGATGTCTCCATTCATTCATATTACTATACCCAGTTGTTTGTTGTTATGGTGTTTACTGGGTTTGGAACGCCTTGTGTCATTGCACATTGTTTCACTTGGGTATGGGTTGGTTATGCTACTGATGGTTGTGTAGTGGGTTATATTTATTTTTCTCTTCTCTGTTTTATATCAACGTTGTTGGTTGGTTTATTGGGGAAAGCCACGAGGGTTATACCTTGCGTGTTCTAAGTGTTGTTACAGGACCAAAATGAAGCCTTGCTCCTCTGTTCATAGACTCTCCTATCATGGGAATTATCACCCTGTCTGCAAAGTTATTTGTGGTATACCCTGTGTGTACACCATTGGTCTCAGAGGTTCTCACTCGATGTTGGGGGATCGACTCCATGTCTCCCTGTGTTGGTCCACATGGTGAATCCTTGATTACTCAAAGTCTGGTTTTGATAAAAGGAACCCGTTATGTCTTGTTGGATACATGGTCGATGGTTATGAGTTGGTGATGCTTCGTCGATAATGTTCTATTGTTGGCTCGTCTCTGTTGATTATCCTAACAGTGGCCATTTTTTGTTATTGGTATTTAGTCACTGCCATTGGCTATTATGACAATCTAATTGATAAGATCAACATTGTTAATTGGTTGATTGAAGAAATGGGTTGATACACAGTCGTTGTCTTTTACATTGTGATTATTGAATTATTGACCCAACATTATTTTTAATTGATTAAGTCACAACAATGCTTCGTGCATGATGTGTGGGTATGTGTGGCATTCCTACAAAACAATAGGTTGAGTTAATGATTGCTATGACTGTGTGTTTTAAATTTCCAAGTAGGAGTATTGCAATCGTGGAAATTATGGCATGGTGATCCATTATATATGTTATGGTTATTTGATTGCGCCATTAGAGATGGTCACAGGTTTTTAAACAATATGTTTGGTTGCAATTTGATCAATTCGTGAGATGAGGTTGGGCATTCTATTGTTGACTCGTTGTATTGGATTGATAGCCTAGCATTGGGGATGTTTAGATTCAAAGTAGTTCGACCTATACAGTCACAAAAATGCTCTTGTGTTTTGTCAAATGGTCTGCGTATTCTACAACATAGTGTGAGTTGAAATGGTGATTGTTGTCTGTGTGTTTAAATGACAAGTCATATATTTTCAATTAAAGTATGGACCGTTGTGTTTGACTGTCCACTATGTATGTTAAATTATTATCATACATATTAGCAGTGCTATGCACAGGTGTTGTGGCAGTATGGTCTCATTACAATTTAATTGTTAGATGGATTTGAGGGATAAAATCGGGCATGATTTTGTGTCTGTGTTGATGGATGGTGGTTGATTTTTTTTTATACTAAACAGAGTGGAAATAAGTGATTGTTTATTCATTTGGGAATTGTTGTAAAATATTAAATGGATAAATGAGAAGAAACATAGATCCTCTTCATGTTGTTGTGGAATGCATGTTGTCTTGTTTTGATGACACTGTGTTAAATATTTGATTACAAACAATGAACAAGTCAATGCACAAAATTAATTGAATTATACACAACAATTTTCATTTGATCAAAGTGATTATTTGGTTGGTGTTATTTCCTTTTACATAATGGTTTTATGGATTATTTAATTAATTTTATGAACAATATCCGCTCTCTTCCCTACCATTATTTGTCTTTTTTCTAATTACAACCCCATCGCCTTCCCACATTCATTTTTCACTCCCTGATCTAAAAATTAATTACAGTCAAGAAGAGTTCTATATTGAAGCAGTTTGAAGTCGCAGTTTCTTGGTTGGATCACAGTGATATTTTCTTTGTTTTTCATTACAGTTGATTGTTTGTTGTCTTGAACAGTAACTGTGTTTCTTTTCCCCCTCGTTATATCATGTCTTTCTCAATAAAAACCCCTCGCATATCCCAGGACCTTTTTTTCATCCCCTTCTCATTGGCAATAGTTAAGCAATATTTATGGATTGGATTGCATGAGTTTGATATGTTGCTGGAAAAAAAAAATTCATATTTTTAAGGAGTCGTCATGTGTGGTTGTTAAAGGGACTATTTCTAATCAATCGTGCATGCAGGAATGATATTTTTCAGATGAGGTAGCCATGGCAGAGGAAACCGAGGGAGAGGTAATTGGAACAGAGGCCCAAGAAGACCAAGTTTATCCGTACACTTTGACGTTGACTCACAAGATTTAGGCCAGTTGTTTTAGGCTGGATTTTTCAATTGGATTGGGAAAGGAGTGGTCCAACCTAGGCCTGAAAGGCCTCCCTTCCAAGCTCCACAAGCCCCCGGTATTATGGTTCCCCCTCATGTCTCATTGCAACCCAAGGTTCCTGAAAACGACGGATGACAAGATATTGTCCACCCGACAGTCTCCCAACATCGTGGCTGGCCCAATTTTTCCTTACCTACTCCCCCACCTATTAACCAGATTGTCCAAGATGCACCTGTCCACTCACCAGTTTAGTATTCTCATGCTAGTAAAAGGTTGAAAACCGAGGCCCACCATGCCCCTGACAAAGGAAAATCCACTGCTGCCCCTTCCTCCCCCTCCAATGGCTCTGATAAATATGTGTCTTCCCAGATGTGTTTGACTGTCCACTATGTATGTTAAATGAATATCATACATCTTAGTAGTGATAGGCATGGGTGTTGTGGCAGTATGGTCTCATTACAATTTAATTTTTAGATGGATTTCAGGGATAAAATCAGGCATGCTTTTGTGTATGTGTTGATGGATGGTAGTTGATTTTTTTATATACTAAACAGAGTGGAAATAAGTGATTGTTTATTCATTTGGGAATTGTTGTAAAATATTAAATGGATAAATGAGAAGAAACATATATCCTCTTCAAGTTGTTGTGGAATGCATGTTGTCTTGTTTTGATGACATTGTGTTAAATATTTGATTACAAACAGTGAACAAGTCAATGCACAAAATTAATTGAATTATACGCAGTAGTTTTCATTTGATCACAATGATTGTTTGGTTGGTGTTATTTCCTTTTACATAATGGTTTTATGGATTACTTAATTTTATGAAAAATATCCTCTCTCTTCCCTACCATTATTTCTCTTTTCTCTAATTACAACTCCATCGCCTTCCCACATTCATTTTTCACTCCCTATTCTAAAAATTAATTACAGTCAAGAAGAGTTTTTTATTGAAGCAGTTTGAAGTTGCAGTTTCTTGGTTGGATCACAGTGATATTTTCTTTGGTTTGCATTAAAGTTGATTTTTTTTGTCTTGAGAAGTAACCATGTTTCTTTTCCCCCTCATTATATCACGTCTCTCTCAATACAAACCCCTCAGATATCCCAGGACCTTTTGTTCACTCCGTACTCATTAACAATAGTTAAGAAATTTGTATGGATTGGATTGCATGAGTTTGATATGTTGCTGAGCCAAAATCTATTTCATATTTTTAAGGAGTTGTCATGTATGGTTGTTAAAGGGACTATTTTCTAATCAATCATGCATGCAAGAATGCGATTTTTTAGCCGAGGTAGCCATGAAAAAGCCAATCGAGGGAGAGGTAATTGGAACAGAGGCCCAAGAAGGCCAAGGTTCTCCATACAGTTTGATGTTGACTCATAAGAGTTAGGCCAGTTTTTTCAAGCCAGATTTTTCAATTGGATTCAGCAAGGAGTGGTCCAACCTAGGCCTGAAAGGCCTCCCTTCCAAGCTCCACAAGCCCCCGGTATTCTTGTGCCACCTCATGTCTCATTGCAACCTGAGGTTCCCGAAAATGATAGATGGCAAGAGATTGTCCACCCAACAATCTCCCAACATCGTGGCTGGCCCAATTTGTCCTTACCTTCTCCCCCACCTATTAACCAGATTGTCCAAGATGCACTTGTCCACTCACCAATTCAGTCCTCTCATTCTATTAAAAGGTTGAAAATCTAGGCCCACCATGCCCCTGACAAAGGAAAAGCCATTGCTACTCCTTCCTTGCCCTCTAATGGCTCTGATATATCTGTGTCTTCCCGGATGCATTTAAGGGACGATTGTTCTCACATGATCAACGATATTAGGCCTAAAGGCTCAACGCAGCCAAAGGAAAATTCAGATAAATCAAAGGGTGACAACAACAATCAAGGAAATATTGCATCTCAAAGTGGAAAATATGGTTTTTGAGTTTTATTTGTTTTATTGTTGATGACAGTTGACTTCGGAAGTTTTGGACAACATGTTTTCTTTGGATATATGAGTAATATATTTTTTGAAAATGATTTCAAATATCAATGAGATCAATTTTCAAATGTGAATGTGATGATGGAAGTCACAAGGAGGGGTGTTTTTCTTAACTAACTAGTTATGTTATGATTATCAAGAACTAAAGGGAGTCACAAGGGGTCCCACCTACTAGTTATTATTTATTTAAAACCCTTATTATGATTTATTACTTTTCCCCCTTAACTAAAAAGTTGGTTGAGTTTTTAGTTAACTTAACTAATGAGGTAGTTCAACTACTTCAACCAATTCTAATTTTCTTAAAGGCAAAAGGAAAGGGAGAAATAAGAGGATGATAGAAGGAGAAGAATACTAAGGTTTTCTCTTTGAGTTTATGTTGAGATAGTTCAGTTTTCATTCATTCCTTAATTTATCACAAGCCTAATTCTTTTTTATGATAGCAGGGTCTTATTGTAGACAACAAGATTCAAGGCCAAATTACATCATTCAGACACTTGTTTTTCAGAGGTGTTGATCTATCTTTGATAGTCTGTGTAGACTTGTCTGTTTGTGAATTAGTTTTCATGACTGACAAAGGCTATTGTGCATAGTTGAGTGGGAAACAATCTATGGCAAGTTGATCTAGCTTTTAGATTTCAGTTTTGATTTTCTGTCAGAGGTCCTTTTGTATGTTCCATCGGGGATGTCTAAGTTTGACTTTGGTCCAAAAATTCTTCACGAAATTTTGTAAAGAGAATGAATCTTTGGTGAATTGGAATGAAATAAAGGATTTCTTTATGTCTCATCTGTCTTGATTATCATCTTGGTGTATTTTCTTCTCTCTTTACGTTTATTTCAACAACTATTATATTCAGAAAATCATATAAATAATGAATTTTCCAGCAAGATTTTATTTATAAAAAGACTAGCCTAAGCACTTGTAATCAACACTTGTGAGTTAGGATATTAATTTTGATGGATATAAACATAGGGTGATATTCCTGTCTATTTTTCTTTAGCCAATCAGAATCTGAAAATGCTTGAGTAAGATTATTTCATATTTTTTCCTCAACAATGTCATCCTATTTTGTATAAAGTTGAATATTCTCAAATGAAGGAATTATGGCACCATGGGATCTTCATGAAAGGTTTCCTTCTCTTGATATTAAGAATATTCCTGGATACCCAAATCACTTTTCTTCGGAATGGTGGGAGAATTGTCCAAAATTTGATGGTGATCCATATTTTTCCATTACTTATGTTTCAAAATTCTTGCAATACACCTTTGAAATAAATGTGATACATGATGTCCTAACAAAATTGTTTTTATTTTCTCTAGAATTAAAGCAACAGGACTAGGTCAAGTATTCATGTAGTCCAAAGAGTATATCTTCTATTGCATATTTCATTGATAAAATTCTCAAGCATTGGGGCCCACAATTTCAGAGGTATGAAGACACTCTTAAGGATCTTGAGTCAACCCTTTAAGGAGAACGATTCTCTCTAAACCCTATTGAATATGATGAAGACTTCAATAAAGAACAAGAATCTGAAGAAGAAATTCATGAAGAAAGTTACCAACCCTCTGATGAAGAGAAATAGCCACCTCATGAATCCATTGGAGAAGAAGAAGACTTGGATGAAGCAAATCATGTTGAAGATCAAGGCCATGATGAAGACTGATTGAAGAGAGCATCCTTCTTCATAAAAACAAGGGTATGATAAGTTGTACTCCTTTCCAAGATTTTGACTTATGTGATGCATTCTTTGATGATTTGGAAAGTGAATAATTTTCAGAAAAGCCCTTGAATTTGGAGAATTTTTCATTTTATGATTAACATCATGATCATATTGATTATTTTTTGTATTGGAAGGCACAGATGGAATATGAATTGTTTTCATTTTGACGGGGATCCCATTTATTATATTGATGATGAATTTAGGTTCGAGACCATGGAATTGTTTCCTTTGGAACAGACATTTGTTTGCATTAATTATTCTGATTTTTGGAAACATGAAGATTATGTTATATTTGTTTCAACCACCCATGAATGATTCATTATAACATTCTCATAATGATTTCCAGTCATATCCTAGGGGGTATGATACATATTATTTTGAGAAGTATGGGTTATTTTGTGAAGAATATGTTGAACCACCCTTATGCTCACATTTTAGTGAACATTCATTAGAGGAATCTTGTGGTGTTGTGATTCACCCATGGAAACAAGTATTTCATAAAAAAAAATTCCTAGCCATTTGTTTCTTTAAATATTCTTCTCAATATGTCATTGAAGATCAAGCCATAAATTATATTTTGGTTGTTGAATTATCTATAGGGATAAATTGTTTTCAACTTATGGTTTGTTGCAAGGATTTCCAACTGCGTATAGAAGGGCGACATGCCTTGGCTTGGGAGCGATTTTTTTTCAAGATTTCAATTTACCCCCTACTTTTTATCCACATATTTTTTGGGCAGCCATGAGGTATTTTTTAAGTCTTTCATGATTCCATCTCAAGCCTTGGGAAGTGGAAATATATTGAAGTATTTGAACTAACCTTATGAGATGCAAGGATTGCATCATGAATTCCATTCTTGGAGTAAGTATAGGCTATCATTGAAATATTGAAGTCCCATTCAGAGATGGATAGAGAAAGCTTGTGGATGTACATGCCAATCTTGGCATGACTTTGTTTCTCTAGCCTACCCGCATGAGTTAGATTCTATATTTAGTCATGATATAGTGTTTATCCCAGCTCATGATTATTTTGTGATTGACTTATCTTTGTTTTGGTTTCTAACAAAACACAAGGGTAGATATTTTGACTTGAACAAGATGCTAGGATGGTTTCATTGGTTGTATGATTATACCTAACAATTCAATTGTCTTTTAGCATTAGGTAGGATAATGTTAGGTCATGTTGTGTACATGCATCTTGATTGTACATTTTTATGGATGTTACTTATTGATTTATTTTATGCATTCATTATATATTATCTTATACATGTTATAAAAAAAATTATATTGATGAAAATATTTATTTTCCGCATTTTATTTTTACCTTTCATATACCAGGGTGGATCATATCCCCCTTACCTTTTGTTATTGATGGTTTTATGTTAGAATGTAGCAGGAAATTTTTAGAGTGATGCAGGTTGAGGGTCTTGGAGTACCAGAGACATTGAGGTTCTCATGCACTCTACAGTGAGTACATGTCCCCATGTTGGAGCCATATGTTACCATGTCTCACTTAGGGGTAACTAGAGGAGATCATTTTTCATGATCCACATTACATACAGTGGTCTCATAGATGATGACCAACATTCTCCATAGAAAACAACCCCTCATAGGCCACTTCTTCATCATTAATTAGCTCATTCACTTGATCAGCAGGCTCATCTGATCATGGTGGATGGAAACACATTGTAATGTCCCTTTCCAAATGATCACTCACAAAGTATGACTTTGTATCCTTTTGATTCCTCATAGGATATAGTCCATGAAAAAGGGGATTAATTGATTATTTGATGTCATTTGGGTGGAAACGGTAATTTTTATAAAGTCACATTGAGTAATTAAATAAAAAGAGATGTTCTAAAGTGAATTTGGGAAAAGATTAAAAGTGAACCTTATAAAGTCACTTTAATTATTTAAGTGAGGGTAAAAAGGTAAAAGAGTCAGAAAAAATGTGAAAGTGAAATAAAAGAGAGATGAGAGCACCCTCTCTCATTATTCTTGATCATTTTACCTATTCGACTTGGAGAGCTCTTGTGGCTTAGGGTTTTGGAGTTAAAACCCTAGAGAAGAATTGGTTTGGTGGTGAAATATTCCACCCTAGCCGATTGAGAGGGAGAATTACTTGGATATTCCATTTGCATTCATTAGAGGAGGTAGATTTTTCTATTTGTAGCATACAAAGTTTAAGGAGATCCATTTCACCTAGTTGCATAATATTATTTTGTTGTGGGAGCCGAGTTTTCCTTGGAGGAGATAAATTTTCTTGTGGAGGGTTGTTTTCTACTTGGAGAGGACGCTTCGTTTGAGAGGAGGCCGAATTATTTCCTGTGGTAGCCAAGTTACTCTTGGGAGGTTGCACCATCTCTTGAGGAGGCTGAGTTTATTGTGGAGGTCATGCTTTCTGGAAGGGGGGGTTGAGTTCCTCTTGGGGGCCAAGTTCCTTTATAGAGGATTAATTCATCTTGAGCATGTTGTATTCTACTTGGATGTCATGGGAATTTTGAGGTGGCCAATTCATATTGGACAACAATTTTTGGGGTTTCCAGCCGTCATTTCAGCGCCAATAATTGTCTCTATCTTCTCGCTAGTTGTGCCATCAATTACCAATGTATTTCAAACCATATTTGTGAGTCGTTTGTTGATGTAATTGTTCAGATTGGGATGTTAATAAATCAAATTAGATTACCCATATTTATTTTTGTTTGATTAAGATATTGTCAATTTAATTTCTTGTTCTTATATATTGTGTGCCAAATTCATTTTGGAATGTTGCAAACTATTTGACCAAAATCCTAACCCAACAAACACATAAATAGACATAAAAAAAATGGTTGGACGAAACACCTATGCCAAATAGCCACACATCATAATAGCATAAAACACAAATCAAATCAACAATTCAAGAGGGGATATTTCAATAGTATCAAAGAACGAATGTCAGAATATTTGACGAAAGTTTTGAACCAAAAATTACCAACATAACAAGAATAAACTCAAACATATATCATCAAACCAGTGAGGGGACACTACAGTGATATCAGAGCTGGTATTCCTGCTAACCTGTGAGAGCATGCATTGATGTTCATGGGGGACAAGAATTACATTACATACATGAGACATAGAGGTGTTGGTAATATATTTAAGTTAGATTCAAAATCATAAGCAGAGGGAAGCATGGGGGATGGGAATGAACACCAAATGACATTGTTATGCATATTTTAAATGACTTGGAAAGGGGATAGAATGGAATAGTAAGGGTACAAGGTGACATAGCAAGGGGGGAACAACAAATGGTCGAGATTCTCACTTGACTTGTGAACAATACTCAATGGAACCAAAACAATGTAGGTAATAGTGGAACAAGTGGGTCAAATGGCTACAACAGGAACCATGTTGAGGATATTAACAATCATATCCTTGGTCATAATAACACCCAAACAACTAGAAGGACAATTCCTAGACCTATTTTACCCCAGTTTTTGGATGGGCAACAAACATAGAATCAAGGAAAAAATGAAGGGCTTACAAATTATTTGAGGGAGTACAAGGAACTTGGTGAGGATTTTCACGCATCCATGTCATTGCAGGACTTTTGCACCATCAAATAAAGGAATAGGCCAAGGGATTTTAACAACAAAATTTTGATCTACTATAGAAGGTTGGGAAGTTTTCCATCCCTTCCTTTGACGGATCATCAAAATGCACTGCTAGGGCATGGGTACAAAAGTTGGACACTTACTTCCAACTTAACCCTATGTTGGAGACAAAGTCCATTAAGTTCACTACACTTCATTTGGAGGGAGAGGTCCATGAGTGGTGGTACCATGGGTTTGTCACATTGGGACATAGTAGCATCACTTCATACTTTGATTTCACTCGAAGTTTGATCAATAGATTTGACAGGAAAGATCCAAAGATACATTTTAGGGAGCTAGCACAACTTAAGTAGAAAGGTACACCAAATTCCTACATTTTAAATTTCCAAAGGATTGTATTCATGGTGATGGATGTGTTTGAGCACAGGTTGATTATGATTTTTATTGAGGGACTTTTTGAACCCCTTCATGGTTGGGTTAAGGCCTTAAAAATAGATTCACTACATGATGCTATCATTAGGATGCATGACATGAAGGACACAATTCCCAAGAATAAATCCCCTTATAAACCTTTCATACCTCAAAAAAACAAAGAAAAAAATCCCTTTCCAAAGGAGTGGTCTAGGAAAGATAGATTGGATGAGGATACTCAGACATAATTAAGGAGGAACAAACTTTATTACAGTTGCAAGGAGCCTTGGCAATCGGGTCACATTTGCATGGGAAAAGCTAAGGTACATTACATTGAGGTACTTTCTGATAGTGATGAGGATGAGGTGGTAGGACATGAGCATAGAAACGAGTTGGGAGGTAGGTAGGTCCATAAAGTCTGGCTTGACAAAGCCTCTGATTATGCCAGGCAAAGAAACCACGAGTGGATGCTAAGGGTGATGAGAAACAACGTGTTGAGACTAAGGGTGTGAATATTTCCACTTTTTAGGATCATGGGAGTTCTAAAAGGGAAACGTGTCACATCCTTGATTGATGGTGGGGAAACCCACAAATTCATAGACATATCCTAGGTTACCAGGGGAGGCATTGCTAGAGAGGATTTTGAGGGATTCAATGTTGTGGTGGTTGATGGGTACAACATGACATGCAAATAGAGGGTCCCACAATTAGATATGTCATTGGGAAACTACACGTTGATTGATGATTTCTATGTTGTCAATTTTTGTTATGCACCTGGTTATGTGATATTAAGAAAAAACAAAAATATAACGAAAATTACCAACTGAACAACAAAATCTAGAGAATAACACACCAAAATGATACCTTTATTGAAATGGGAACAATGTTCACTTGAATATTCGAGGGGGGAACCTCCAGTAGGGAAACACTTTATTACAATAATTCACAAGACAAAACTTTCTCATGCCTCCTACTCTTATTTATATTAATTCTATCTTCTAAAGAATATTATGGATGAAGATATTTCTAGAAGCGGAAGTTTCTATTAGGTCTTCTTACATTGATTTGTTCATATTTATTAAATAGGCCTTATTAACTAATTTCAACCTTTATTACATGGAAAATATATTATTCTATCTATGTGAGGGGTTAGGGGGGTTAGGTCCCTAACATGCCCTCCCCATTAAAAAGAGCCTTTTCCTCAAGGCTTAAGATGAGTAAATTTCTACAGAATAGTAGTTGACTCCCAGGTGGAATATTCTGGTGGAGTATCCTTCCATTGAACTAACACTTCCTGGATGGTGCACTGATGGAGACGATGCTCTCACTGGTCCAATATGGATTGTGGCTGCATCCAAATGGAACCTTCTTCATCCAACTCTGATAGACTGGTCTAATAATGACTCTTCGTGCCAATCACATTCTTCAGGCATGAGACATGAAAAATAGGATATAGCTTGGAGTTGTTGGGAAAAGCTAACTGATAGGCCACTGGTCCCACATGTTTGAGAATAGTATAAGGACCACAAAATTTGGGGGCCAGTTTCTGACACTGCTGATATTGAGTGAACTATGATTTTACACTTGTAGATAGATAAACACTTGTTCCTTTCAGTAAATTGACATTTAGAACAACCTTGATCTACTTGTTTCTTCATGCAGTTATGAGCGATGACCAAATTTTGTTTGAGAGTACAGAGATTGTTCATATGGGTTGTAAGATTGCGGTCAACTTCTTGAACCTTGAAGATTCCTAACATATATGGGAGAATTGATGGTGGCTTCTATCCGTGGACTACTTCAAAGGGATTCATGTGAGAGGTTGTATGGTAAGAGGTGTTGTACCACCATTCAACTAAGGGTAACCATTGAACCCACTGATGTTGACAGTTGGATGCAAAAAACTCAAATATATTTTGAGAATCTTGTTGATCACTTCCGTTTGGCCATCCATCTAGGGGTGATAGGTTGTACAAAGATGCAATTGGGTTCCTTGGAGCCTGAATTATTCTTTCCATAAATTTTTGGTAAAAGTTGGATCACGATAAGAAATAATAGAATGAGACATTCCATGGATTTTGAAGATATTATCCATAAAAAAAATGAGCCACTGTAGATGTTGTGAATGAGTGCTGAAGAACACATAAATGAGCATATTTGGAGAGATGGTCCACTACCACCATGATGACTGACTTAATTCATTATTTGGGTAATACCACAATGAAATCCATAGAAATATCCATCCAAATAATAGGTAGAATCAAAAGCAGTTGGAGTGTGCCAGGAGTTTTGATAGTCTTTCCCTTATTGCGTTGACATATATCAAATTCTGCCACAAAGGTACATGCGTCTTGTTTCATATCATCCCAGAAGAAAGAGCATTTGACATGTTCATAAGTTTTGGTAAAAATCGAATGCCTTGCAATAGGAGAAGCATGAAACTTAGAGAGCACTTTGGATTTAAGAGAGCACTTTGGATTTAAGGGCCGACTATTTGCTTAAATATAGGTGACCTTTATAGCGAAACTCTTCATTTTTCCAAGTGTACCCTGGAGTAGCTTAGGGATCTTGTTGCAATTTTTGGATGAGGCTGGATATTTGGGGGTATTGCAACCATTCCTGGGGAACGAATTGAAGCCAGTTGGTGACCATGAATGAGAGGGAGAAGAGGGACCCTTATTCTTCATATTTCCTGGAAAGAGTATCAAGCACCACATTTTCTTTACCCTTTTTTAAATGATCTCATAATCGTATCCAAACAAATTGGTCATCCATTTTTGTTGCTCTGGGGATGAAATGTTCTATTCCAGGAAGTACTTCATGCTTTGATGGTCTGTTTTAATTTGGAATCATTCTCCCAATAGATAAGAGCACCATAGATCCACTGCATGTAAAATATCCATCATTTATTTTTCATAGATTGATTGACCCAAATGTAACTCTGAAAATTGTTTACTGGTGAAATCCAAAGGGAATCCATCTTGCATGAGGAATTCCTTGATTCCTCTCCCTGATGCATCACATTCCATAACAAAGGTCTTGGTGAAATCAGGTAGGGCTAGTATAGGAGTAGTTTACATAGCTTCCTTCAAGGCTTGGAAGGATTGGTTTGTTGTTGGAGTCCAACGAAAGACATTATTTTTAACGAGAGTTGTTAGGGGGGTCACAATTTTTCCATAATTTCAAAAAAACTTGCGATAATATCTTGTTAAACCCAAGAAACCACGTAGAATTTTAAGAGTTTTAGGGTGAGGCCAATTATGCATAGCTTCAATTTTCTTAGGATCCACCCTTACACCATACTTTACAACAATATGACCTAGGTACTCAACTTTAGAGAAGAGGAAAACTAAAGCACATTTATACTATGTGAGGAAATGATTGTGCTTGTAGAGGATATGGAGAACTTGATCTACATGGGTGAGATGGGTTGGAAACATTTTACTATAGATGATAATATTATCAAAGAAAACTAACACAAAGTAATGGAGGAAAGGATGAAAAGCATGATTCATGAGACTTTGAAAAGTGGAGGGGGCATTATAGAGACCAAAGTGCATGACCAAGAACTCATAGTGGCCCTCATGAGTCCGAAATTTCGTCTTGGGGATGCCTTTCTCTTTCATACATATCTGGTGGTAGCTAGAACGAAGGTCGAGTTTGGTAAAGTATTGAGCCCCAATGAGTTCATCCAGAAGGTCATATATGAAGGGAATGGGAAATTTGTCCTTGATGGTAAGTTTTTTGAGGGCACAAAAATCAAGACACATGTGCCAAGTGCCTTCCTTCTTGAGGACCATAACAACAGGGGAAGAATAGGGGCTAGTAATGGGACAGATAAAACCCACTTCTAACAATTCATGGACAATTTTCTCAATTTCATTTTTTTGATCAAAAGGATGATGATAAGGGAAAACATTGGGAGGAAGACTACCTTGTATTAAAGGAATGGAATGATCACGGTCTCCGTCGGAGGGGGGAAGGTCCTGAGGGTTTTGGAAAATAATGTGATGGCATAAAACGATAGATTGAACGTCTGGGTGTAATGGGGGTGTCTCAACTGCTTGAGTGGAATGGAGTTGGGAGATGATGCCAGAATGACCTTTTTTGAGTAACGTTTTCATGCAGTGGGAACTAATGATATCTGAAGAGCCTATGATAATTCCTTGGAATTTATACTATTGTCCTTCCTATTGGAATTGCACAGTTAACTCCTTAAAATCCATGAGTATGGATCCTAGGGTGCATAACCATTCCACACCAAGAACAATGTCATAACCACCCATGCCAATAGCAAACATGTGAGATTTCAGGTTATACTAACCAATTTGTAAGCGCACATTTTCACAACACCCTACACATTTCATGGAACCACCTTTGGAAATCATGAATTTGAAAATTGTTGACAACATGGATATAAAAATTGACTTCTTGGGCAAGGTGGTGATGAATGAAATTATGAGTGCTGCCATTTTCAACTAGGATGATTATTTTCCTGTGCTTAAGGTAACCAATCAATTTGAGGGTTTGAGGAGTAGAAAAACCAGTGAGAGCATGTAGTGAAATCAATGGTTCAACTTCGGGAGGATCATAGGGTGGCATAATATCATCAATTGGGGGTAGCATTGCTTCAAGTGAAACCTCAACATATTCATCAGAAACATCCTCATAAATGGCCATAATTTTTTTTTTTCTTTACACGTGTGACCTAGAAAGTATTTATCATCACAATTATAACAAAGACCCTTGAGTTGGTGTTCAACCATTTCTTCCCATGTTAACCTGTGTACCTTGAGAGGAGTGGCTTAAGGGGCAGGGGTGTTTGGTTTAGGACGGGAGACAAAAGTTGGTTTTCTTCTCTGGGCCAAGATGACATGGTGTGCCTCCTTGGAATGCTTAGTGGCTTCCAACCAAGTCTGAGGGTGATACATGATGACCTGGGTGCAAATTTCATCCTTGAGGCCACTGATAAATCATTCCCTGAAGAAATCATCTTTCACGCCCTCCATTTGAAAATCCAAGTGCTCAAAGGTAGCAATAAAATATTCTAGTATTCTAGGTTGTTTCAACTTGGTTAGACATCCTAAATGATGGGTGTATGTGTCAAAGCATTCATACAGCTACGAAACAAAATATGACGGAACAACATACCCTTGGCGTGCATTGCGATGCCATTGCCACCATTTTTCGTCTTTTCGGATCCAAATAGAGAATTCCATAACGAAGCTTGGTTAACTCATCAATGATACCATGCAGGGAGAAATAATGTTCCATCTGAGTAACCCAGGCTTGTGGATCCGATCCATCAAATTTGTTGACCTAGACTTTGGGGAGATGGGGGTCATGAGGTAGGGAGTTGGAATGAGAGTGTAGAGGCTAGTTGGAGTCAATGCCTTCAGTAAAGAGAGGTGGGTCAGAGGATGAAGGAACTTGGAATTAATTCATGAATTCGTTGAGAGAGGAATGGACTTCAACAATTTGGCTATTGAGTTGGGCTTAGATGTGGTCCATTTTTGCATGAATGGTCGGAATGTCCCTATTTACTTGGTCCTGAAGGGTGGTAAGGTCAGTATTCAGTTTCTGATTGGTTTCTTCTTGGTGGTTGGGATCCATGAGGGGATGAGGGTGGGTCCACGGACAAGAAATAACAGAAATGATATATACCACGATGATCAAGGTAGTGAAAGGAGACTAGTGGGATAAGCGGGAAATAAGGGTGTCGGGAACGATATTGGTCCATGAAGTAAAAAAATAGTTAAAAATGAGAGGTATCACAACGATCAGGGTGAACAGGGGAATCCAATGAGATAGGTCCCAATAAGGGTGCGTGCAGGTAAAAAAAAGGTTAAAAATGGTAGGTATCACAATGATCATAGAGAAAAGGGGAATCCAATGAAATAGGTCTCAAATAAGGGTGTGGGAAGGTAAAAAAAAAAAGGTTAAAAATGATAGGTATCAAAACGATCAAGGAGAAAAGGGGAATCAAATGAGATAGGTCTCAAATAAGTGTGTTGGAAGGCCCCATACTTTTTTTTGCCTTCTTCTCTTTTTCTTTTTCTTTTTTTTTTTTTTCACTCGTGTAGAGTTATAGTCCAATTTGAATAAAATTGCAGTATCAAAATGCCCACATTCAAATTCTTAACAAGAAAAAATGTGTAGTAATTTTGCAACCCGAATGTAGGAAGAAAGGTTGCACTGCCATAGATCTTGTTTGTTCCTTTTTTGTTATGTTTCCATCCCAAGGGTTAGGGTTTTCAGGGTGACTACAGGAAAGGGTTTTCCCTGTTCTATAGATCTGTGATATACATGCAGGGTCGAATAGTAGTACTCGACCCAATATATCAAGGAACCAACTAAGGAGGCTAGAACGTACCCTTAGTTGTACTACCTGATTACCCAGGTATTGACGTCGAGGGACTAGAGAGTCTCCAACATCAACATTTTCAACCTCTTGCGGGGATAAGTGAGAAGAGACGGGAATGTTACCAGACAAGAAAGCGCATTAAACTCTAGGCCAATTTTCCCCTAACCTATAGTCCAAGCATGAATTCTTTTTCCTTGTAATTTAACTTTTTAACAATATTTAATTTTTATGCGATTTTATGATTTTTATGATATTTACAATTTTAATTACTTCTATGTGAGGTTTTTACATTTGGAGTAAGAAATCAAATTTAATAAATACAATTAACAAAATGAAAAGGGAATGTTTTTGTTTTTACTTTAGAAAAAAAAGTAAAAAGTTAATAAAAACTACAGAAATTCAAATAAATAAAAAATGATCTAATTAAAAGAAAAGTTCATTAAATAAACATTAACTTGAAGAATATAACAGAGTCATACTTTTAATGATTTTTTTTTTTTTCCTTTAGAAGTT
>ML816706.1:74761-96292 GCA_009831015.1 Picea engelmannii | reverse complement strand
AAATTAGAATTGGTTGAAGTAGTTGAACTACCTCATTAGTTAAGTTAACTAAAAACTCAACCAACTTTTTAGTTAAGGGGGAAAAGTAATAAATCATAATAAGGGTTTTAAATAAATAATAACTAGTAGGTGGGACCCCTTGTGACTCCCTTTAGTTCTTGATAATCATAACATAACTAGTTAGTTAAGAAAAACACCCCTCCTTGTGACTTCCATCATCACATTCACATTTGAAAATTGATCTCATTGATATTTGAAATCATTTTCAAAAAATATATTACTCATATATCCAAAGAAAACATGTTGTCCAAAACTTCCGAAGTCAACTGTCATCAACAATAAAACAAATAAAACTCAAAAACCATATTTTCCACTTTGAGATGCAATATTTCCTTGATTGTTGTTGTCACCCTTTGATTTATCTGAATTTTCCTTTGGCTGCGTTGAGCCTTTAGGCCTAATATCGTTGATCATGTGAGAACAATCGTCCCTTAAATGCATCCGGGAAGACACAGATATATCAGAGCCATTAGAGGGCAAGGAAGGAGTAGCAATGGCTTTTCCTTTGTCAGGGGCATGGTGGGCCTAGATTTTCAACCTTTTAATAGAATGAGAGGACTGAATTGGTGAGTGGACAAGTGCATCTTGGACAATCTGGTTAATAGGTGGGGGAGAAGGTAAGGACAAATTGGGCCAGCCACGATGTTGGGAGATTGTTGGGTGGACAATCTCTTGCCATCTATCATTTTCGGGAACCTCAGGTTGCAATGAGACATGAGGTGGCACAAGAATACCGGGGGCTTGTGGAGCTTGGAAGGGAGGCCTTTCAGGCCTAGGTTGGACCACTCCTTGCTGAATCCAATTGAAAAATCTGGCTTGAAAAAACTGGCCTAACTCTTATGAGTCAACATCAAACTGTATGGAGAACCTTGGCCTTCTTGGGCCTCTGTTCCAATTACCTCTCCCTCGATTGGCTTTTTCATGGCTACCTCGGCTAAAAAATCGCATTCTTGCATGCATGATTGATTAGAAAATAGTCCCTTTAACAACCATACATGACAACTCCTTAAAAATATGAAATAGATTTTGGCTCAGCAACATATCAAACTCATGCAATCCAATCCATACAAATTTCTTAACTATTGTTAATGAGTACGGAGTGAACAAAAGGTCCTGGGATATCTGAGGGGTTTGTATTGAGAGAGACGTGATATAATGAGGGGGAAAAGAAACATGGTTACTTCTCAAGACAAAAAAAATCAACTTTAATGCAAACCAAAGAAAATATCACTGTGATCCAACCAAGAAACTGCAACTTCAAACTGCTTCAATAAAAAACTCTTCTTGACTGTAATTAATTTTTAGAATAGGGAGTGAAAAATGAATGTGGGAAGGCGATGGAGTTGTAATTAGAGAAAAGAGAAATAATGGTAGGGAAGAGAGAGGATATTTTTCATAAAATTAAGTAATCCATAAAACCATTATGTAAAAGGAAATAACACCAACCAAACAATCATTGTGATCAAATGAAAACTACTGCGTATAATTCAATTAATTTTGTGCATTGACTTGTTCACTGTTTGTAATCAAATATTTAACACAATGTCATCAAAACAAGACAACATGCATTCCACAACAACTTGAAGAGGATATATGTTTCTTCTCATTTATCCATTTAATATTTTACAACAATTCCCAAATGAATAAACAATCACTTATTTCCACTCTGTTTAGTATATAAAAAAATCAACTACCATCCATCAACACATACACAAAAGCATGCCTGATTTTATCCCTGAAATCCATCTAAAAATTAAATTGTAATGAGACCATACTGCCACAACACCCATGCCTATCACTACTAAGATGTATGATATTCATTTAACATACATAGTGGACAGTCAAACACATCTGGGAAGACACATATTTATCAGAGCCATTGGAGGGGGAGGAAGGGGCAGCAGTGGATTTTCCTTTGTCAGGGGCATGGTGGGCCTCGGTTTTCAACCTTTTACTAGCATGAGAATACTAAACTGGTGAGTGGACAGGTGCATCTTGGACAATCTGGTTAATAGGTGGGGGAGTAGGTAAGGAAAAATTGGGCCAGCCACGATGTTGGGAGACTGTCGGGTGGACAATATCTTGTCATCCGTCGTTTTCAGGAACCTTGGGTTGCAATGAGACATGAGGGGGAACCATAATACCGGGGGCTTGTGGAGCTTGGAAGGGAGGCCTTTCAGGCCTAGGTTGGACCACTCCTTTCCCAATCCAATTGAAAAATCCAGCCTAAAACAACTGGCCTAAATCTTGTGAGTCAACGTCAAAGTGTACGGATAAACTTGGTCTTCTTGGGCCTCTGTTCCAATTACCTCTCCCTCGGTTTCCTCTGCCATGGCTACCTCATCTGAAAAATATCATTCCTGCATGCACGATTGATTAGAAATAGTCCCTTTAACAACCACACATGACGACTCCTTAAAAATATGAATTTTTTTTTTCCAGCAACATATCAAACTCATGCAATCCAATCCATAAATATTGCTTAACTATTGCCAATGAGAAGGGGATGAAAAAAAGGTCCTGGGATATGCGAGGGGTTTTTATTGAGAAAGACATGATATAACGAGGGGGAAAAGAAACACAGTTACTGTTCAAGACAACAAACAATCAACTGTAATGAAAAACAAAGAAAATATCACTGTGATCCAACCAAGAAACTGCGACTTCAAACTGCTTCAATATAGAACTCTTCTTGACTGTAATTAATTTTTAGATCAGGGAGTGAAAAATGAATGTGGGAAGGCGATGGGGTTGTAATTAGAAAAAAGACAAATAATGGTAGGGAAGAGAGCGGATATTGTTCATAAAATTAATTAAATAATCCATAAAACCATTATGTAAAAGGAAATAACACCAACCAAATAATCACTTTGATCAAATGAAAATTGTTGTGTATAATTCAATTAATTTTGTGCATTGACTTGTTCATTGTTTGTAATCAAATATTTAACACAGTGTCATCAAAACAAGACAACATGCATTCCACAACAACATGAAGAGGATCTATGTTTCTTCTCATTTATCCATTTAATATTTTACAACAATTCCCAAATGAATAAACAATCACTTATTTCCACTCTGTTTAGTATAAAAAAAAATCAACCACCATCCATCAACACAGACACAAAATCATGCCCGATTTTATCCCTCAAATCCATCTAACAATTAAATTGTAATGAGACCATACTGCCACAACACCTGTGCATAGCACTGCTAATATGTATGATAATAATTTAACATACATAGTGGACAGTCAAACACAACGGTCCATACTTTAATTGAAAATATATGACTTGTCATTTAAACACACAGACAACAATCACCATTTCAACTCACACTATGTTGTAGAATACGCAGACCATTTGACAAAACACAAGAGCATTTTTGTGACTGTATAGGTCGAACTACTTTGAATCTAAACATCCCCAATGCTAGGCTATCAATCCAATACAACGAGTCAACAATAGAATGCCCAACCTCATCTCACGAATTGATCAAATTGCAACCAAACATATTGTTTAAAAACCTGTGACCATCTCTAATGGCGCAATCAAATAACCATAACATATATAATGGATCACCATGCCATAATTTCCACGATTGCAATACTCCTACTTGGAAATTTAAAACACACAGTCATAGCAATCATTAACTCAACCTATTGTTTTGTAGGAATGCCACACATACCCACACATCATGCACGAAGCATTGTTGTGACTTAATCAATTAAAAATAATGTTGGGTCAATAATTCAATAATCACAATGTAAAAGACAACGACTGTGTATCAACCCATTTCTTCAATCAACCAATTAACAATGTTGATCTTATCAATTAGATTGTCATAATAGCCAATGGCAGTGACTAAATACCAATAACAAAAAATGGCCACTGTTAGGATAATCAACAGAGACGAGCCAACAATAGAACATTATCGACGAAGCATCACCAACTCATAACCATCGACCATGTATCCAACAAGACATAACGGGTTCCTTTTATCAAAACCAGACTTTGAGTAATCAAGGATTCACCATGTGGACCAACACAGGGAGACATGGAGTCGATCCCCCAACATCGAGTGAGAACCTCTGAGACCAATGGTGTACACACAGGGTATACCACAAATAACTTTGCAGACAGGGTGATAATTCCCATGATAGGAGAGTCTATGAACAGAGGAGCAAGGCTTCATTTTGGTCCTGTAACAACACTTAGAACACGCAAGGTATAACCCTCGTGGCTTTCCCCAATAAACCAACCAACAACGTTGATATAAAACAGAGAAGAGAAAAATAAATATAACCCACTACACAACCATCAGTAGCATAACCAACCCATACCCAAGTGAAACAATGTGCAATGACACAAGGCGTTCCAAACCCAGTAAACACCATAACAACAAACAACTGGGTATAGTAATATGAATGAATGGAGACATCTAGCCAATATAGACCAAATGAAACCCTCTCATTAAAACCAACAGGGATGAAAAAGATCCTTTATGGCTGCTAACACTCAGAACGACCAATAACATTGTGACTTCAAACATTATGGCAATGAAAACCACCAACGATTCATTATAGAAAAATATCACAAATTTACACAGTTTCTAGACTTATGGAAAGCACAGACCCATACATCCTGAGCCAATATCTATTTCATAACCATAGCAGATTCATGGATGGCGAAAGGACATACCTGTAACTAAAAGAACCTTAAAAATGTGGGCTTGGCCGAGCGGTTCTTCCTTTTCTTGAAATTTGGAGTCTAACCACAACAAAACACAGTTGAACACTATCCAAACTAGGGTGGTGACAAGTGGAAGGAGTAGGGGTGACGTGCAGTAAATGCACGTCGCCTCCACCCTCCAGTCATTCAATTCATTAGGAAAAACCAGCCCACTAATCCATTAATTCATTCAATTAAACCATGCATCAAAACAAACATCCAGTAATTACCAAGAGCACCACCCATATCACATTTAACTATCGCAAACCATAACACATATCAACCATGATTTCATATAACTCAATAAATCGCATAGCTATTAACTTGTTAGCTAGGATTAACAACAATCATTCTAACTTCAATGCATGTAATGCAACATAGTAGCATAGTTCAATCTTTTATTTTTGCATTTTGTTTATATTTCTTTTGCCTCTTTTCAACTGCTCTTATGTATTGCTACTAACATGTCTATTGTGCAAGTGTCACAACAATGAATCCAGGAAAAAATAGCAAGGATAACAATGGATAACATAGACCATCATAACATGAAATTAGAGCCTAGAGTAATTGAAAAAACACACAACATGCTTTATCCATCACTCATAAAATCAAGATTTTATCAATCATGTAGAACCCTGTAAGCGATGTTGAATAGCATCATAAACATGAAATAAGAACCAACTCTGATCTCTGAGTCTACAAGGGGGTACCACCTACTAGTATTATATATCTTGTTAGCTTATAATAATAGGCTTTAGCAATACTTTGTGGGCAAAATCCTCGTTGCGATTTTAATCATCAACGTACACCTTACCAAAAAATATGAGTGGATTTTCCAAGGTGAATCTTCAATTCCTTTACAATAATGCTTGCTTCATCTTACAAGCACAAGGTCTTCAAAATTTGCATAGGGAAAAGGGATTCTTTCCTCAATGGATTCACCATATGAGCACAATAGGTTAGGATTTTATATATGCTTATCAATTAATTTTGAAGCATAGATTTCATATTTCCAAGAAGAATGACTCAATTCTCATCAGAAACAACGCCAAAATTTTATTACAAAATCTATCACCTTTGTGCAAATCCTATCACAAGGGGCAAGACAAGTGTAACAGGGAAGTGTTTCCATTGTCACCTTAGAAAATCACTTCCCTCATTTTAGTGAAGGATGAATCAAACACAAGGGATGCTTCCTTAACAACCTCGAGGAATCCTATAGCAAGATGAGATAAATTCTATAGCTTCATATATTGATTACTCAAATACACCACCACTAGCTCAAGGTAATCAAGGTAGGTACAAGGCGGTTTAATGAATCAATTTCCATATTTGTATATGTGGCATATCTTGGACAATTAATGATATTTACCAAGACAATATAAGTCAAAGAGATGCCCCACACACTACAAATCAATATAAAATCTATGGTTGTTATAAAACTTGTATTAAAGATGATTAGCTACAACAATATGTCAAATTACAGCAACAAAAATTAAGCATCCTTTGAAATAGGTTAAGCGTGCAATAAAATAGGGGTTAAAATGTAAACTAAACTAGGGTTTAGATAACAAATATTTGTTGAAATGAAATATGACACACAACAACCCTAAAATATCCAAGACGTCAAGCCCTGAAGAGTTGAAAATTACACCAATAATGTAATAAATGTGTCATTATGTATCTCAAGTTGAAAGATGCAAATAAACCATAGACATCAAGCTAGAAAATGGATGAAAAATTAAGGAGAAGTTGAAAAAACCCTAATATAACCTTAAGACAACAAAGGAGAGGTGAAATTTAGGGTTTAAAATCACAAGGGAGAAATACTAGTGTTGGTTTATCCTCTTAGGCATATAGAATCAAAAATAACTTTCTTGGGAGACAAAGGAAAGATTTGGGTAAACCCTAAAGTAGTCACTACAAACCTTAAGGATTAACTAATAGAATTAAGACTAGGGTAGTCCACTACAAACCCTAGAAATTGTTCTATACCTATTGACAATATTAAACATGGATCTTAGATAAACCCTAGGATATTCCACTACAATCCCTAGAACTCTATCCTATAGGAAAACACCTAGGGTAGTTTGCTACAATCCCTAGAAATTTTCCATATGTCCTTAAACAAGATTTAAACAATGATAAAAAGGGAAGGTAGTCCACTAAAAACCTTCATAGGGTTTCAAGATAAGGTTTATTCAAGAGAAATACAAGGTAACACACACTATCACCACTTTTATAAACATATTAACACTTAATACATACAAGAAATAAACCAACAAAGATTTAGAAAGAGCACTTCTTAGGTAAATCAACGATCATCCATGAGACCCTAACCATGAAATCATATATCAAATATTGAAAAATCATACAATATATAATATCCTAAAGAAGGTGCATAAGTCATCCATAGTGAAAGAGAAAGATAAAGAGACAACTAGTGATAATCCTCCACAAGTTTCTATGATTTACAATGACGTAGCACTCCTTCTATATATATGAGGAAACGAAACGCTTCGCCTCTCTAATAAACCCCTAAAACATAAAAATACATGATACAAGGTGGAAAGGTCTAGTTTGACCACCAAAAACACCTCTAAAACAACGATATAATGCCAAAACATCAAAATATCCTCTAAAATTTCCACATCTGTGAGTGTAGAAGGATAAACCAAGGTGACCTCATCTCCTCAAGGGGTGAAAAACTCCAAAAGTCATGTCTCTCTCCAAACGGTGAGAATCATTATCATCATGAAAGTTGAATTTCCTCATCCACAAGGTGCCCAATCATCATCCAAGTGCTAGGTTGGTTCAAGCAAATGTCACATCATCCTCAAGTGTGACATCATCTCCATATATGCAACGTACTCAAGCTAGGGAATGATTTCATTGAAGGAAAAGGATTCAGGACCCCTCAAAAGGTGTACTATTATGAACATATGACATGTCATCAAATCAAGCCTCAACATCCTCAAGGGGTGCAACTTCCATGATGAGGTCTCCCTTCCCTCTCAATGGCACATCAAGCTCATAGTGCAACGTCCTACCTCCCAAGTGTGAAATCCATGGTCTAGGAGGATATGGAGGGTGTCAAGAAGCATTATAATTCATCACATGATCCAACGCTCATTAGAAAAGGTGAAAAAACCTCCATACAATGTGAAATGTCCTCCATGAAGTGGGGGAGAAGCATTAAAATTTCCCCCAAAGGACCATGTCAAGTGTGCATGATCGTCAAGCAAGGACTTAGAGAGTCAGGTGAGACCAACCATTATGGATACAAGAGTCATTAGAATAATACAAAGTGAGTCATAATTTAATGCAAAATCCATGTAAGTAATTCCCAATAGGTTTCTTATTCAAACTTCATTCTAGCTTATGACTTTATTCAATTTTCCAAGTTTAGGTATGTGAATACCATCATAGAATTCTATTACGTGTGCCAATAAGCAAGTAGAGGAGTATTTCCTTAGAAACTCATCAAAGTGTAAGTTTACTTCATGGTCATGGTTTCATTGACATGAAAGGCCATGTATGATGTTAATATCCATGAGTGCATTTGTAGAGGGAGAGCTTGGTGCATTGAGTTACCCTTTCCTTGACACTTTTTCTTTCCACCCCTATCTTGCCTCTTGATATCCATTAATTTATTTTCAATCTCATTTTCAATATTATGCATTTATTACATCGGGATAATTCAATTAAGTCCTTTATTTAGATATGCATTCATTGCATTAGGACTTGGGGTGATGACCTCATAGCGAGGGGGAACAACTCAATCTAACTTGGATTTTGATTAATCATTCATATCCCTTTATTTGTTTTTCATTTTGAATTTATAATATGCTCTTTTCATTCTTTCTTACCGGTTGCATCGACCTTGGGCATTCAAGCCCCTTATTCTCATAGGGGAATGAAGTACGAACCTTTTGGGGATACATGTAATAGCCACTTCCAAAATATAGGGAAACGAAAGGAATCTAGATGGAAAGTGTTAAGTATGGAAATAAATGATACATTACCCCTATCAAAGATTCCTAGTAGTGCCCGTGTTTCCCAATAGTTACAACACTTGACTAGAGTATAGATGATGACCACCAAGGTGAAACAAGGGAAATGACATAACTTCCAAGAATTATGATTCATTATTTGACTTTGACCCATGACCCTTACCTAAATTCCCAATACATTACATGTAATACTTTGTATGAAACAATGGCTAACGCACCTCATGTTTGTCGGCCCACCATCATTGATGAGTTTGTTGATCATGCGAATGAGTTGATAAATTATTAGGAAGAGGCATATGAGGGGATATTGTCTTTGGAGAATTCTCTGGTCATGATATTTGGGACTGCTATTTGTGATGTGGATCATGAAAAATTATCTCCTCTATTTACCCCTAGGTGAGAGGGGGTAATGCCAAGGATATATAGAAATGATTCATGACTACATCTTCAACTTAATTACATATAGGATGATGTCCAAAAACACCATAGAAGGAGGATAAGTGATTTTTATTAGAAATGAAATTATTTTGGCAAACTTGGGTAACCATTTATCAAATTTGTGAGGCATGTTATGAGGTAAACCTTGAATTTTGGACATGTCTAATGCTTTGTAGGAATTGGTAATCAATGGTTGTAAATCCATTCTAGGGTTGGAAAAGATTTTTCTTATACTAGGAGAAGTTGGAGGAAATACTCTCTTATAAACCATAGGAGGATTAGTGTACCTCTGAAAATTTCTTGGGTTGGAACTTCCAACCCCTGGGTTCTCTTGTTGTGCAGTTTCCATATAAGCACACCGAGTTAGGATTTTATGTATACTCATCAAAATAAGGTTGAAGTGTAGACTTTCAATTTCCAATAATATTGACTTGGTTCTCCCCGACAACGATTCCAAAATGTTACCACACAATCTTGCACCAAGTGAAAAGCATTCACAAGGTAGTAAGACAAATGGAACATGGAATATGTCACTATTTTCACCTAGGAAACAACTTCCCTCTCTTTAGTGAAGAAATAGTATCAAATACAAGAGACGCTTCCCTAGTAGCCTCCAACAATCCCTAGGAAAGACACAATCAAGTTTAGGTCCCCCTAGGGTGAATACTCACACTACCACCAAGATAAAGATAAGCAAAGTGAATAAGAGGTGGTGGGATAAGACAATTTCTAGATTTGGAGTGTAGAGGATTCAATACTAGAAGAGAGGCTTTCGAAGTAAGTATGAATTTAGTAGGGTCCCCAAACACCAAAAAATAAAGAAAATGTCTAAGGCGGAGATGAAACTAGCAAGTAATATATGAAATAACAACAGTAAATAAAGTAATAACAACAAGCTTGGTGGGTTAGTTCAAGTGGATGAGTGCTATGGTTATTATGAATGAGGTCTTGGGGTCAAGTCCCCGACCAACTATTGTTGATGTTTGTTGAGATTGTTGAGCCTCACTTGATCTCATCACCGGGTTATGCCCTGTAATCAAGGCTGATGGTTTACCCCATTTACCATACATAAATTTGGGGAAGTACTCAAAGGGTTTCCCGCAATTTCTTCCATCGAAAAAAAAAGTATAGTAAATAAATTTATTAGAACAATAAAATAAACGGTCTCTAGTAGTTTAGAGATTGTTTCAATAATGAAACATGTTATTTTCAGCAGTAGAAAATGTATGAAAACACTTTAGAAAATTAATTTAGGGTTTCAACAATGAGTTTAGGTCAATAGTATGCCTAAACACCCCATATGTCTTCATTTTTATGGCTGAACATGAAATTTTGCAGCAAATAAACCCTAACCCTTACCCCGAAGTAGTAAATTTCACCAATAATGATTGGCTATTATGGAGAAAAAGACTAGTTCCTACTATTTTGGGCATATGGAGTCAAAAAAAGATCCTTATTTGAGAGAATAAGTGGATTATTTTAGGGTGAATATTAGAGGTTTTCCACTACTAACCCTAGCAAATCCTTCTAAAATGTTTGGGTATGATACAAGAGAAGGTTCCTCCACTAGTAAACCTTCCAAGGATTTTGACAAGAGGGTTTGTTCAAAAATAATCCAAGAGGATGAAGAACCACCACTAGAGAAACACCATCAATCTAAAAATGAATGATTAAAAAAAACAACAATATTAAAAGAGAACTCTTACTCAAAACATCTTCCATGCATCAAAATCCTAATTTCCATGTCATCCAAGTAGTAAAAGATCCACAAGCATAGCCCCCAAAGAAGTCACCTTAGTTAACCATCCATAGCATTCTTCATGAAAGAGAATAAGTAGAAGTAGACAAGAGTGATATATCTCCACAAGTAACAATGATTTGAAAGTGAAAAGTGAAACTCTTATTTATAGGAGAGATCTAGCACCCTTCTCACATAATACAAGCCCTAAAAACATAAAATAATGCATTTGTCTCTCACAAACCCTAGAAATACGAAAAAATACATAAATAATCCATGATGCAAGTGTGGATAGGTCTCTAAGACCCACAACGATGCCTATAATATGTAGTAAACTAAATCAACAACCAAATCATTTAGCTCAAAAGTGCTCCAAGACTCACATTTGTGGCCTCAATGAGGGGATGACTCACTCAAAAAGTGAAATAGATGCTACAAAAGGTGAAACATTTCCATGAAAGGGTGCAACATTCCATCTCCATGGGGGCCTCAAACCCTCCAAAGGGTATGACATCATCAAAGGTGTCATTTCGTCCTCAAGGAAAACCCCAACATCTCATCAAAACTGTGCAAACATCATAAAGGTGAAACACCCATGCTCCTTGTGCAATGTCTCATCATCAAAGGGTAACATACCATCTCCAAAAGGTGCCATAATTCATGGAGAGTTGATACATCATCCCTCCAAGTAAAACATCCTCAATAAAAGGGACAACATCCTCCTCAAAAAGTGAAACATCCCATCAATCAATTGTCCTCTAGGTCATGCCCATACATTCTAGTGGGGTCTCATGATCGAAGCCATGTGATCAAATCATCCAACATCCTCCTAGGAGTTACAAATGAACTCCCTCAAATGATGGGGATGGCCTCCATACAAGTGAGATAATACCCCCTTTGTCATCCTCCAAAGGATCCAAGTGTCATCAATCATGTGTAATCATCATCCAAGGAGGGGGATCATGTGGTCCAAGAGGCATCMTGAAGATTGAAGGGAAGGTACACAATMCMAAAWAWAWATATAAAGTGAATCATGTTAACACAAAATCCATTAGATTTATCTCACATAATATCCTCTTCAAACTTCAAATAGCTTACAAAGTTATGTAATTTTCCAATTCTAGGTATGGGAGGGTCATTATTACCTCATCTTAGGTGTGCTAGTACTAGACCAAGAAGTATGTTCGAGGGAAACCCATCAATGGACATGTGAAATGATAATCGTATGGATGGGGGTTTACTTCATGGGGTGGATTTCATTGACATGCAAGGCCATGATAATATTTTTCGTCATGAGTTCCTTTGTAGAGGGAGTGCTTAGGAAATGGGATACTCTTTCCTCAACTCTATCTTTTTGAACCCCGATTTGATTTTTTATTTATATATTTGACCTCTTTTGAATATTTACATTTCATTTTCTAAGTCCTTTATAATATATGCATTCATTGCATAGGACTTGCAATTATGACCTCTTATAGAGGGGGTAGAGCTCATGCTTATTCATTTTCTTGATTTTAATACTTTACTTTTATTATTTGTTTTTTTTTTCACACATTTTGAATTGGGTATTTTTCTCCTTTTGTATCATATTTTATAAAGTTTCATCAACCTTGGGAATTATAGCCCCTTCTTCTCATAGGATTATGAGGCACAAACCTTATAGGGGTTCTTGTAACACCCATTCCAAAAATAAAGACAATGGATAGGTGACAGATGGAATATGCCATTTATGGTAAAGGATATGAACACATTATCCCCATTAAGTCCCCCTATTAGTACAAATTCTAACAAGTGTGAAAACACTTGACTAGAAAATGATAATGACCACTAAGGTGAGTCAGAAAAAAAGCATAACTCCAAAGCTTCATGATTCATTATCCAAATCAACCCATCATCACCATTTTTATGCCTCAATTATTAACATTATCACTCGATATGAAGTGTCATAATGATGTACCTAAGTGTTTAAAATATATAATATGATTTTGGTGAAGTGATTTGAGCATGGATAGGAGGAATACATGCGAAGCCATCTGTGGAGAGTATAGAATGACATCACCGGATATACTATCTGGAATGTGGATCATGGAGAAAAATATTCTCCTAAAGTTTCCCCTAGAAGTGGGGAGGTAACACACATCACAAGCCTAATCTTGGAAACTTTGCAAAAAAATTATTCAAGGATCTAAGAGGAACTTCTTATTATGATTAATTTGCAATGGTAACAAAGTTTCCTTTTCATAAATCTTTGTGTGGCTAATACCATATTGGATATTGCTAATACCTGGACTGATCTTAATCGCTCATGGGAATCAATTGAAAAAGACATAAGTGTCCAAGAACATTGGGAAGCTAGGCATAGACAGCTTAGGAATCAACCATAACTTTATTTTTCCTTCAAATTTTGATCTTCTTTTCATGTCCTTAGAACCTCATGTTTCTAGGAGAAGAAGAGGTTTATCACTAAAAATTAATCCTATTGTTGAAATAGGAAAAATGAACGTTGTGTTATCCACCCAACAAAGGGATCTAAGGAGAACCTTGTTTGATTCATCCAGTTCGTCTTTCACTCCCTTACCTATTATCCACAAGATGGCATCTAGTGTTGGCTCTGGTGGCACCGAAGGTGCTTCCTCTTCTCAATCTTCAACTTCGTCAGTGATTGGTAGCTTATATAGTCACCAAGCTCCTGTCCAATCTACCACAAAGCCCACCAAAGTCATTAAAAAGTATGGTCTTTTTCATTTTGAAGAAGATGCTACAACCACCCCGTGGCATGTTTCCTCCCCTCTTAACCTGGCACCTGCTACTCGTCCACTTCCGAAATTTAAAGAACATCTCCCTAGGTTTTAACAGAATAACATTGTCAGTACGAATGAACACTTGGTGGAATTTTCTAATGGCTATCACAACATAGGAGACAATGACAACGATACTTGTATGTGCTTGTTTGTGAATTCCCTTGAAGGGAAGGTTGCATCCGATTTCTTTGATCTCCCTCCTAAGATTTTATCTACTTGGGAGGAGTTAGTCTATTGGTTTAAATATACCTATGGGTAATCCAAAAGTCGAGATGAATAGTTACGGGAGTACAATAACATCGCTTATAAAGAGGATGATACTATCAAGTCCTTCAACTTGAGTTTCACCAAATTATACAATCAAATCCTTGAACTCATTCGACCTCATAACCAAGCTGCTTTTGTGCATTATTATAATGCACTACCTTCCCTCTATTGTCATAGGCTTGAGTAAAAGGCCATTGATAACCTCGTTTCTACTCTGCATAATTGTTTGGAGTATGAGGAACAACTTTAAAGAACATGTCTTCCTAAGGGGGACTCAATTAAACAGACATACATGTATGCCCTCTTACAACTTGTACAAGACATAAATAATCGTATGATAACGTACGAGTGAAAAGGACATGTCTCCTCTCTTACCCCTGGAGCTTCATCCTCTTCTGTGCCCCCCTTTAGAAATCCAAATGAAAATAATTTGCATCCTAAAGCTATCATGCCTCATAGTTGGTGTAACTTTTGCGAGGAACACCATGAGGAAAGTACATGTGAGGTAAAGAAGAGTGGCAGAGATAAATTATTTGGTAAGAGACCTGAAGCTGCTATTGTTTTCCTAGACTTTGTAGAGCCAGAAGATGTCACGATCATAAATACTAGGAATAAATATTATTCTCCCAAAAGAAAATATGATTGTCCCCGCACTTCTTCCATCCCAAAATCATCTTCACTAGTTGCTATTGTTCATATTCCTAAGGTTCCTGACAGTCAAGGAACTACCTCCCCTCTCCCCTCTTCCAAATATAACATTCTAAATCAATTGGCCAACATCAAAGCAGATGCAACCCAATTTGGACATGGTTGTCGTCCCTGAACAATAGAAGCATCTAAAACAATTAATGGAAGGAAAAACTTTTGATGTAGCCAACCTCTCTAAAGAGGTAGATGAAGAGCATTCTTTTGTAAATAAAGTAGGTGTACATAACTTTATATACCCTATAAAAAACTCCTCATTTTATATTTCTGTAAACATTATGGATAATATTGCCTATTGTTGCCTCATTGACGGTGATTTGGGTCCAAGTGTAATGTCGAATATTATTATGGAAGAGCTAGGCTTTTCTTGTACAAACGAAAACGCCAGAATCATGCTCTCTTATAATAGTCTACAAAAAATGACCATAGGTGAAATCAAGGACGTGAACTTGGTTTTGTGTGTGCACCCTGAAATTAGGATAACCCTTAAGTAAGTAACTACTCAATCATTCTAGGAAGAGATTGGCAAGCTTTGACGGGTGGATACTTCTCACTTGACGGAACACAATTATTCGTTCCTGGGAATGGTAAAAACATCATAGTCCTTAAAGAGGGAAGGATTTCACCTTACATAGAAAGTGTTCAAAGCATTACTATTAGGCATTGAAAATTTCTATAATCTGGGTTGTGTTCACCTTATAGTTTTTTAGGATTCCAAGCTTGTTGTGAACCTTGTACATAAGATATACTCTAATAGCAACAAGTTGATGAAACGATACGCCCAAACTATTTGGGCACTTATCTCGAGCCTACTATCTTTCAACATTACTCATGTTAAGAGGGAATTGAACTCAATGGTTGATCATTTATATTTTTTTCCAGCCTCTCCTAATCGACAACTTCTGCCACAAAGACCTGATTGTGATTTTCAATATCTATATCGTCCACATATCCTTGACAATGTAGAATCATGGTAGGTCTTCCCTAGTGAAGAGAGCATCTCTGCTTTCATTCAAAATGAATCTTATAATCCTAAGGAAATTATATCAATGGAAGCTAACAATATTACTAAGGGCTTGACTCCTCTAGAGAGTTCATTTTCATCGAGTGATGTAGGAAACAAAGAGAAACGTAAAGAAGAGGAGTCGAAAAGGAAAGTGGCTGAAACCATTTCCTTGAACATTGGAACACCCGAGTCTCCAAAGAATGTTAAAATAGGTGCCCAATGTTCCGATGAAGAAAAAATGAAGTTTGCATGACTTCTTGGTGAATTTCAAGATGTTTTTGCTTGGTCTTATGAGGATCTTCATGGTTTTGATCCCTCTCTTATACAACATGCCATTCCTATAAAGGAGGGCTAAAACCAGTTAGGAAAAAACAAAGACCTATTAGCCCTGCACTGGAAGCAACTATTCAAAAGGAGTTGGAAAAAATCTTGAAAGATGGGATCATCTTTCCAATTAAGTATTCAGAATGGGTTTCAAATTTGGCTATTGTTCGAAAAACAACTGGTCAAATCAAATTATGCGTAGATTTTCATGTATTGAATCGTGCTAGTATAAAATATCACTTTCCTCTCCCTAATATGAAAATGATTTTGCACCAAGTTGCAGGATCAGAGATGATGTCCTTACTTGAGGGTTTCTTTGGTTACAATCAAATCAAGGTAAAAAGGGCAGATAAATATAAAACCACTTGTATTGTTCGTTGGGGCACTTTTTCTTATGAACGTATGCCTTTTGGATTATCCAATGCAAGTGCCACTTTTCAAAGAGCTATGCAAATAGATTTTGACAAGTTGATCGGCAAGATTATTCAAATCTATCTTGATGACTTAATTGTGTACTCTAAGAACCGATCAGATCATTTTGGTCATCTTAAAAGAGTTCTCATGCGATGCAGGAAATTTGGCATTTCTCTAAATGCTTCTAAGTCTATTTTCAGTGTTACCAAGGGAAAGCTCCTTGGACGCATTGTCTCTGATTCAGGAATAAGAATTGATCCTAAAAGGATTGTCACTATCCTAAATCTCCCTGCTCTCACTTCCAAGAAGGAGGTTCAAGATTTTATGGGGGTTATTAACTTTGTCCGTAGGTTTGTTCCTGATTTTGCTGCAATGGTCAAGAAAATTCATAATCTGCTTAAGCAAGATTGTTCCTTTTCTTGGACAGATGATGTCGAAAATGATTTTGTAGGGATCAAGAAAGAAATTAGCTCTGCACCAGTTATGGAGAAGCCGAATTTTGAGAAGGAATTTATGATATATACCATGCCACAGAGGAAGAGATTTCCGCTATCCTCATGCAAGGTGATGACCAAGGTAATGAAAAACCAATGGCTTACATGAGTAAAATCTTGTTTGATGATAAGTTCAAATATTTTTTTATTGAAAAAAGTCCTTCGCTCTTGTTAAAGTTGTTGGAACATTTCGCCACTTCATCTTAGGTAAGCATATGTTGGTAACAGTCCCTTTACCTGCTGTCAAGGTTTTGCTCTGACAGACTTATCTTTCAAGGAATCTTTCACATTGTCTTTCCAAGATCCAGGAGCATGATTTAACTATCGTGACTTCTACCACCATCAAGGGACATGACTTATCCCTTCACTTAGCTCAACATGATGAAACTAGTGAAGAAATTGATGAACAAGATAGTTCTCTATCAACATTTTTCTACATTGATAATCAGATCCTTCCTGTGTCTGAACATACTTGGTATAATAATTTAGTTTACTATTTTCAAAACCAAATATGTCCAGATAACTTAGACACTCATCAAAAAAGAAGGCTCTGTCTCGAATCTTCTATATATGTCATTATAGGAGACTTCTTGTTTACAATATCTATTGATGGTATGTTGCTTCATTGTGTAAACAATGAGGACACACATAAACTGTTGCAAGAAACTCATGGTTCTTCAAATTTTGTTATTCACGTAGGAGGTCATTTTTCTGCTAAAACTACTGCTTTTAAGATTATCATAAAAGGATATTATTGGCCTCCAATCTTTCATGATTCTTATGTTTTTTCGAGATCTTGTGACAAGTGCCAGAAATTTGCTGGGAAAGAACGTCTTTCAACCATGCCATTACAACCTGTCCTCCCGAATTTTCCTTTTTCAAAGTGGGGATTGGATTTATTGGTCCTATTAATCCTCTGTCTTCAGCAGGACAAGTCTTCATTTTGACAGCCACAGACTATTTTACAAAATTGGTTTAAGTTTTCCCACTTAAACATTCAACAAATGATCAAGTGATTTCTTTCCTTGAAAATAACATCTTTTCCAGATTTGGTCTTCCTTTGGAAATTATTATAGACAATGGTCCTGCTTTTATTTCTGCTAAGATGACACAATTTTTAGCTAAGTTGGGGGTTAAACATTTCACGTCATCAGCTTACTACCCCTAAGGAAATGGGCAGGCCGAGTATACCAACAAGAATCTGGTGAGAATTGTCAAAAGGCTCATCGAAGATAAGCCTCGTCAATGGCACACTCTCCTCACTTACGCCCTTTGGGTGGATCGAACTACTACCAAGGCAAGCACTAGTTGCATTCCTTTCCATCTTTTTTATGGTCAAGAATCCATTCTTCCTACTGAGTTGGAACTTTCCTCCTTAAGGTTAATGCTACAGGTTGAAGAATTAAATTCTTTTAATGTTTCACAAAGGATGAATGCACTCCTGGATTTAGAGGAGCAAAGGACGTTTGCCTTGGGTAATATAAAAAGGAGACAACAAACTATTAAAAAGTATTTCAACAAGAGTGTCAAAATTATCAAATTTAAGTCAATGAGAAGGTATTGTTGTGGGATTCAGTTCATGCTGATAGGGGAAGACACTCAAAGTTTCAAAAATTATGGCTAGGTCCTTTCAGGATCATTTTTGTCTTGGGTTCAAAATATTACATTCTAAAGGACTTACAAGAGCAATTGTTTTCCAACAGCACTAACGGTTCTCACTTAAAACATTATGTTTAACCAACTTGAAGAGTTTAACGTTGTTTGGATTATTTTGTATTTTAGTAGTTTTCATCTCTTCTTTTACATTAGTATTTTCAATTCTATCATTTCAATTCTACTTTCATTTTAGTAGTTTTCATTTTTGCAATTTTGATTTATGTCATTTGATTTCTGCTCACTCCCATTTTGTTGTTTCATTTCTATTATGACATTTCTTTCTTTTGTTCTTTTGACTTAAATTTTTGTCAAAAATAAAGTGTTGGATCAGTTTTTTCCACAGCGACACTCCTGCTAAGTATTGTTAATCAATAAAAATCAAGATAACACGGCTGCCATGATGTTCTCCTTGAAGGCATCATTGAATATTTTTTTTCTGCTTTCACTGTTATCTTATGAGATAGTAGGTTACATCCCGCTTATTCTTTCCTTTTCTTCATCCATTCAAGATTCAAAAGAGCAAGTTCAAAAAAAAAAAATATCCTTGAAGTCAAGAGTAAATTTTAGTTGAATGATTATGCTTACAGGGATAAACCCCCTCATACTTAACACTTTCCATGAGTTATTCCCAAATTCTCGATCATCTATCTATTAAATCTTCTCACTTCCCCCTGTTGCATAATCATTTTGATTTATATCTTCTTGATCTGATGTTACTTGGTCCACGAAACTAGACATTCTGACTTCTTATTCTGTTGGAAAAAGATTTCCCTGTGGAGTCACCAGTTTGTTGACGATTAAAATTGCAACAAGGAATTTCGCCCGCAAAGTATTGCTAAAGCCTATTATTTAAGCTATGTTAATAATATAATACTAGTAGGTGGGACCCCCATGTAGAATAGAGGCTCGAAGATAGACATGTCACACGTTTTTATGTTGTTGTTTCGACGCTGCTTACACAGTCCTATATGGTTGACAATGCAATCTTGGTTTCTTTTGACATAGTAACAGGTGGATGATGCATTTTATGGGATGTTTCTTCAATTCAAAGCATTATTTTTTATGTTATGATGGGCATGTGTTTATAGTTGTTATGATTTAACCATGTCACAAATCGTCATGATCAACTACCTGACCACATATATACAAGAAATATGTTAAAAATAACATAACCAAAACAAAGAAAAGAAACTTACGAAAAAATCCTAAACAGAAATGATCTATGTTTGAGTTATGTTAAGGATTATGTGCAAATGGAAAGGTAAAATATGTTAGTGTTAGTCCTAACTATTATATGGTTGGTTAGTGGCTATGTGATTTTTGTTTGATTTATTTCGGGGTGCATATAACATTGCAATACATATGATATGGCATAAAAACTTAGCAAAAGTTAACGTGTGATGTTTGGGTGGCGCATTGGGCAAGGAATATTGTCGCAGATTTCAATGGTTTGGAAATTGAATACATGGTTTAATGAATGGTTAATATTTAGTTGTCTTGTACTTCAGAATTGAATAGGATAGGAGATCGAAGTGGCGTGCATTAAATGAACGTCACTCCATACTCCCCCCATCAGTCGTCACCCTAGTATTGTTCCTTATTGTATTTGGGTATGTTGGTGGTTAAGCTCCGCATTTCAGGCTTGGGAAGGAAGACGCTTAGCCAACTCACCCTTTTAAGCTCTTTGTTACAGGTATGGTTCTTTTTCACTCCATCCATGGATTATACTCTATGTATGAACAAACAATAGCTCAATAATTCTTGGGTTTGTGTGCTCCTGAGAATTTCAACTATGTAAATGCATGTTATTTATCTCTAAGATGATTGTGTAATTGTTTCAGATTACAAACAAAAGAATTGGTTTTTGGTTGAGTTTTGCATTCACTGGTTTCTCTGTCGGTTAAAATCGTGGTGGGTCTCTGTGGATAATAAGTGAATTCGTTATATATAGCTTTGTATTAATGGTGGAGGGTTTCGCTCTATGTATTATTGTTGGTTGCTTCCTCATAGTCATGTGTCTAACCCTATCCAATCACATTCATATTGTTATTTGGTTGTTGTGTATTTTTCATACCAGAATCATGGTCGTGAGCTCATTCTCATTGTCTTGGAACCAAATTACCTCAAGATCCGGTCTTAGGGTGGCCATAACGTTGATATATATTGTATGGTTGTGGGGTGATATTATTTATGCCTCGGTGTTATGCATCCTCACTGGTATTGTTGTCAAATAGTTTGGCTCTTAAGAACATAAATAGAGGTTATATCTCCATGTGTTCTTGTAACTGTCACTGTTCATTTAACAGACGCCTCTCCTCTGCAGGCATAAAATGCACCATGTGCATTGGATTTTTCTATCCTACCTGTCGTTGTCTTCCTCTGTGGCTAATTGTTGTTCCATTTTCCCATACTGGGAGTTATAAGGAAACCATGTGGTTTACTACTGTGTCTGTATCGAAAGGGTTTTTTCTTGTGATTGATATGTCTATGAAGACCTCGAGTTCTTTGTGCTATTTTTAAATGGGCACGCTCTTGATTGTCTCCTTGTATTTGTTTCTTACAAAGCCTGATTTTAAATCTCAAACTGTCCTGGTCCTGGTCCTCACTGAGGGGATGCCTCACTCAAAAAGTGAAATAGATGCTCCAAAAGGTGAAACATTTCCATGAAAGGGTGCAACATTCCATCTCCATGGGGGCCTCAAACCCTCCAAAGGGTATGAAATCATCAAAGGTGTCATTTCATCCTCAAGGAAAACCCCAACATCTCATCAAAATTGTGCAAACATCATAAAGGTGAAACACCCATGCTCCTTGTGCAATGTCTCATCATCAAAGGGTAACATACCATCTCCAAAAGGTGCCATAATTCATGGAGAGTTGATACA
>ML816706.1:49511-65481 GCA_009831015.1 Picea engelmannii | reverse complement strand
TTGGTTTTGTGTGTGCACCCTGAAATTAGGATAACCCTTAAGTAAGTAACTACTCAATCATTCTAGGAAGAGATTGGCAAGCTTTGACGGGTGGATACTTCTCACTCGACGGAACACAATTATTCGTTCCTGGGAATGGTAAAAACATCATAGTCCTTAAAGAGGGAAGGATTTCACCTTACATAGAAAGTGTTCCACAGCCTAATGTGAATTATATCGAGGACCTAGGAGTGTATTCCATCTTTTCTAAGGAGGATAACACTCCCTTGGAACAAATCGACTTAGATGACAGCATGTGGCATTTGCACTTTTATGGTTCATGCTCCAATGAAGGAAATAGAGCCGAAATAATCTTGTAATATCCTGTGGGGAAAATTCATAACTTTTCTTATAGGTTAGAGTTTGCTTGCACAAAAAATGCAACTGAATTCAAAGCATTACTATTAGGCATTGAAAATTTCTATAATCTGGTTTGTGTTCACCTTATAGTTTTTGAGGATTCCAAGCTTGTTGTGAACCTTGTACATAAGATATAATGTCCTAGCAACAAGTTGATGAAACGATACACCCAAGCTATTTGGGCACTTATCTCGAGCCTACTATCTTCCAACATTACTCATGTTAAGAGGGAATTGAACTCAATGGTTGATCAGTTAGATTTTTTTCCAGCCTCTCCTAATCGACAACTTCTGCCACAAAGACATGATTGTACTTTTCAATCTCTATATCATCCACATATCCTTGACAATGTAGAATCATGGCAGGTCTTTCCTAGTGAAGAGAGCATCTCTGCTTTCGTTCAAAATGAATCTTATAATCCTAAGGAAATTATATCAATGGAAGATAACAAGATTACTAAGGGCTTGACTCCTCTAGAGAGTTCATTTTCATCGAGTGATGTAGGAAACAAAGAGAAACATAAAGAAGAGGAGTCGAAAAGGAAAGTGGATGAAACCATTTCCTTGAACATTGGAACACCCAAGTCTCCAAAGAATGTTAAAATAGGTGCCCAATGTTCCGATGAAGAAAAAATGAAGTTTGCATGTCTGCTTGGTGAATTTCAAGATGTTTTTGCTTGGTCTTAAGAGGATCTTTGTGGTTTTGATCCCTCTCTTATACAACATGCCATTCCTATAAAGGAGGGCTAAAACCAGTTAGGAAAAAACAAAGACCTATTAGCCCTGCACTGGAAGAAACTATTCGAAAGGAGTTGGACAAACTCTTGAAAGATGGGATCATCTTTCCAATTAAGTATTCAGAATGGGTTTCAAATTTGGCTCCTGTTCGAAAAATAACTGGTCAAATCAAATTATGCGTAGATTTTCATGTATTGAATCATGCTAGTATAAAAGATCACTTTCCTCTCCCTAATATGAAAATGATTTTGCAGCAAGTTGCAGGATCAGAGATGATGTCCTTACTTGAGGGTTTATTTGGTTACAATCAAATCAAGGTAAAAAGGGCAGATAAATATAAAACCACTTGTATTGTTCGTTGGGGCACTTTTTCTTATGAACGTATGCCTTTTGGCTTATCCAATGCAAGTCCCACTTTTCAAAGAGCTATGAAAATAGCTTTTGACAAGTTGATCAGCAAGATTATTCAGATCTATATTGATGACTTAATTGTGTACTCTAAGAACCGATCAGATCATTTTGGTCATATTAAAAGAGTTCTCATGCGATGCAGTAAATTTGGCATTTCTCTAAATCCTTCTAAGTCTATTTTCGGTGTTACCAAGGGAAAGCTCCTTGGACACATTGTCTCTGATTCAGGAATAAGAATTGATCCTAAAAGGATTGTCACTATCCTAAATCTCCCTTCTCTCACTTCCAAGAAGGAGGTTCAAGATTTTATGGGGGTTACTAACTTTGTCCGTAGGTTTGTTCCTGATTTTGCTGCAATGGTCAAGAAAATTCATAATCTTCTTAAGCAAGATCATTCCTTTTCTTGGACAGATGATGTCGAAAATGCTTTTGTAGGAATCAAGAAAGCAATTAGCTCCACACCAGTTCTGGAGAAGTCGGATTTTGAGACAAAATTTATGATATATACTAATGCCACAGAGGAAGAGATTTCTGTTATCCTCATGCAAGGTGATGACCAAGGTAATGAAAAACCAGTGGCTTACATGAGTCAAAGATTGTCTGATGATAAGTTCAAATATTTTTTTATTGAAAAAAAACCTTCTCTCTTGTTAAAGTTGTTGAAACATTTCGCCACTTGATCTTAGGTAAGCATATGTTGGTAAAAGTCCCTTTACCTGCTGTCAAGGTTTTGCTCTCACGGACTTATCTTTCAAGGAAGCTTGCACATTGTCTTGCCAAGATCCAGGAGCATGATTTAACTATCGTGACTTCTACCACCATCAAGGGACATGACTTATCCCTTCACTTAGCTCAACATGATGAAACTAGTGAAGAAATTGATGAACAAGATAGTTCTCTATCAACATTTTTCTACATTGATAATTAGATTCTTCCTGTGTCTGAACATATTTGGTATAAGAATTTAGTTTACTATTTTCAAAACCAAATATGTCCAGATAACTCAGACACTCATCAAAGAAGAAGGTTATGTCTCGAATCTTCTATATATGTCATTATAGGAGACTTCTTGTTTACAATATCTATTGATGGTATGTTGCTTCATTGTGTAAACAATGAGGACGCACATAAACTGTTGCAAGAAACTCATGGTTCTTCAAAAAAAATTATTCACGTAGCATGTCATTTTTCTGCTAAAACTGTTGCTTTTAAGATTATCAGAAAAGGATATTATTGGCCTCCAATCTTTCGTGATTCTTATGTTTTTTCGAGATCTTGTGACAAGTGCCAGAAATTTGCTGGGAAAGAACGCCTTTCAACCATGCCATTACAACCTTTCCTCCCGAATTTTCCTTTTTCAAAGTGGGGATTGGATTTATTGGTCCTATTAATCCTCTGTCTTCAGCAGGACAAGTCTTCATTTTGACAACCACAGACTATTTTACAAAATTGGTTTAAGTTTTCCCACTTAAACATTCAACAGATGATCAAGTGAATTGTTTCCTTGAAAATAACATATTTTCCAGATTTGGTCTTCCTTTGGAAATTATTATAGACAATGGTCCTGCTTTTATTTCTGCTGAGATGACACAATTTTTAGCTAAGTTGGGTGCTAAACATTTCACCTCATCAGCTTACTACCCCTAAGGAAATGGGCAGGCGGAGTATACCAACAAGAATTTGGTGAGAATTGTCAAAAGGCTCATCGAAGATAAGCCTCGTCAATGGCACACTCTCCTCACTTACGCCCTTTGGGCGGATCGAACTACTACCAAGGTAAGCACTAGTTTCATTCTTTTCCAGCTTGTTTATGGTCAAGAATCCATTCTTCCTATTGAATTGGAACTTTCCTCCTTAAGGTTAATGCTACAGGTCGAAGAATTAAATTCTTTTGATGTTTCACAAAGGATGAATGCACTCCTGGATTTAGAGGAGCAAAGGACGTTTGCCTTGGGTAATATAAAAAGTAGACAACATACTGTTAAAAATTATTTCAACAAGAGTGTCAAAATTGTCAAATTTAAGTCAATGAAAAGGTATTGTTGTGGGATTCAACTCATGCTGATAGGGGAAGACACTCAAAGTTTCAAAAATTATGGCTAGGTCCTTTAAGGATCGTTTTTATCTTGGGTTCAAAATATTACATTCTAAAGGACTTACAAGAGCAATTGTTTTCCTACAGCACTAACGGTTCTCACTTAAAACATTATGTGGAACCAACTTGAAGAGTTTAACGTTGTTTGGATTATTTTGTATTTTAGTAGTTTTCATCTCTGCTTTTACATTAGTATTTTCAATTCTATCATTTCAATTCTACTTTCATTTTAGTAGTTTTCATTTTTGCAATTTTCATTTCTGTCATTTGATTTCGCCCGAAAAGTATTGCTAAAGCCTATTATTTAAACTATGTTAATAATATAATAGTAGTAGGTGGGACCCCCATGTAGAATAGAGGCTCGAAGATAGACATGTCACACGTTTTTTGTGTTGTTGTTTCGACGTTGCTTACACAGTCCTATATGGTTGACAATGCAATCTTGGTTTCTTTTGACATAGTAACAGCTGGATGATGCATTTTATGGGATGTTTGTTCAATTCAAAGAATTATTTTTTATGTTATGATGGGTATGTGTTTATAGTTGTTATGATTTAACCATGTCACAAATTGTCATGATCAACTACCTGGCCACATATATACAAGAAATATGTTAAAAATAACATAACCAAAACAAAGAAAAGAAACTTATGAAAAAATCCTAAACGGAAAGGATCTATGTTTGAGTTATGTTAAGGATTATGTGCAAATGGAAAGGTAAAATATGTTAGTGTTAGTCCTAACTATTATATGGTTGGTTAGTGGCTATGTGATTTTTGTTTGATTTATTTCGGGGTGCATATAACATTGCAATACATATGATATGGCATAAAAACATAGCAAAAGTTAACGTGTGATGTTTGGGTGGCGCATTGGGCAAGGAATATTGTCGCAGATTTCAATGGTTTGGAAATTGAATACATGGTTTAATGAATGGTGAATATTTAGTTGTCTTGTAATTAATAATTGAATAGGATAGGAGATGGAAGTGGCGTGCATTAAATGTACGTCACTCCATACTCCCCCCATCATTCGTCACCCTAGTATTGTTCCTTGTTGTATTTGGGTCTGTTGGTGGTTAAGCTCCGCATTTCAGGCTTGGGAAAGAAGACGCTTAGCCAACTCACCCTTTTAAGCTCTTTGTTATAGGTATGGTTCTTTTTCACTCCATCCATGGATTATACTCTATGTATGAACAAACAATAGCTCAATAATTCTTGGGTTTGTGTGCTCCTGAGAATTTCAACTATGTAAATGCATGGCATTTATCTCTGAGATGATTGTGTAATTGTTTCATATTACAAACAAAAGAATTGATTTTTGGTTGAGTTTTGCATTCACTGGTTTCTATGTCGGTTAAAATCGTGGTGGGTCTCTGTGGATAATAAGTGAATTCGTTATATATAGCTTTGTATTAATGGTGGAGGGTTTCTCTCTATGTATTATTGTCGGTTGCTTCCTCACATTCATGTGTCTAACCCTATCCAGTCGCATTCATATTGTTATTTAGTTGTTGTGTATTTTTCATACCAGAATCATGGTCGTGGGCTCATTCCCATTGTCTTGGAACCAAAGTACCTCAAGATCCGGTCTTAGGGTGGCCATAACGTTGATATATATTGTATGGTTGTGGGGTGATATAATTTAGGCCTCGGTGTTATGTGTCCTCACTGGTATTGTTGTCAAATAGTTTGGCTCTTAAGAACATAAATAGAGGTTATATCTCTGTGTGTTCTTGTAACTGTCACTGTTCATTTAACGGTCGCCTCTCCTCTGCAGGAGTAAAATGCACCATGTGCGTTGGATTTTTCTACCCTACCCGTCGTTGTCTTCCTCTGTGGCTAATTGTTGTTCCATTTTCCCATACTGGGAGTTATAAGGAAACCCTGTGTTTTACTACTGTGTCTATATCGAAAGGGTTTTTTCCTGTGATTGATATGTCTATGAATACCTCAAGTTATTTGTGCTATTTTTAAATGGGCACGCTCTTGATTGTCTCCTTGTATTTGTTTTTTATAGAGCCTGATTTTAAATCTCAAACTGTTATGGTCCTGGTCCTCAATGAGGGGATGACTCACTCAAAAAGTGAAATAGATGCTCCAAAAGGTGAAACATTTCCATGAAAGGGTGCAACATTCCATCTCCATGGGGGCCTCAAAACCTCCAAAGGGTATGACGTCATCAAAGGTGTCATTTCGTCCTCAAGGAAAACCCCAACATCTCATCAAAACTGTGCAAACATCATAAAGGTGAAACACCCATGCTCCTTGTGCAATGTCTCATCATCAAAGGGTAACATACCATCTCCAAAAGGTGTCATAATTCATGGAGAGTTGATACATCATCCCTCCAAGTACAACATCCTCAATAAAAGGGACAACATCCTCCTCAAAAATTGAAACATCCCATCAATCAATTGTCCTCTAGGTCATGTCCATACGTTCTAGTGGGGTCTCATGATCAGAGCCATGTGATCAAATCATCCAACATCCTCCTAGGAGTTACAAATGAACTCCCTCAAATGATGGGGATGGCCTCCATACAAGTGAGATAACACCCCCTTTGTCATCCTCCAAAGGATCCAAGTGTCATCAATCATGTGTAATCATCATCCAAGGAGGGGGATCATGTGGTCCAAGAGGCATCATGAAGATTGAAGGGAAGGTACACAATCCCAAAAAAAATATAAAGTGAATCATGTCAACACAAAATCCATTAGATTTATCTCACATAATATCGTCTTCAAACTTCAAATAGCTTACAAAGTTATGTAATTTTCCAATTCTAGGTATGGGAGGGTCATTATTACCTCATATTAGGTGTGCTAGTACCTAGACCAAGAAGTATGTTTGAGGGAAACCCATCAATGGACATGTGCAATGATAATCGTATGGATGGGGGTTTACTTCATGGGGTGGATTTCATTGACATGCAAGGCCATGATAATATTTTTCGTCATGAGTTCCTTTGTAGAGGGAGTGCTTAGGAAATGGGATACTCTTTCCTCAACTCTATCTTTTTGAACCCCAATTTGATTTTTTATTTATATATTTGACCTCTTTTGAATATTTACATTTCATTTTCTAAGTCCTTTATAATATATGCATTCATTGCATAGGACTTGCAATGATGGCCTCTTATAGAGGGTGTAGAGCTCATGCTTCTTCATTTTCTTGATTTTAATACTTCACTTTTATTATTTGTTTTTTTTTTCATACATTTTGAATTGGGTATTTTTCTCCTTTTGTATCATATTTTATAAAGTTGCAACAACCTTGGGAATTATAGCCCCTTCTTCTCATAGGATTATGAGGCACAAACCTTTTAGGAGTTCTTGTAACACCCATTCCAAAAATAAAGACAATGGATAGGTGACAGATGGAATATGTCGTTTACGGTAAAGGATATGGACACATTATCCCCATTAAGTCCCCCTATTAGTACAAATTCTAACAAGTGTGAAAACACTTGACTAGAAAATGATAATGACCACTAAGGTGAGTCAGAAAAAAAGCATAACTCCAAAGCATCATGATTCATTATCCAWATCAACCCATCATCACCATTTTTATGCCTCAATTATTAACATTATCACTCGATATGAAGTGTCATAATGATGTACCTAAGTGTTTAAAATATATAATATGATTTTGGTGAATTGATTTGAGCATGGATAGGAGGAATACATGYGAAGCCATCTGTGGAGAGTATAGAATGACATCACCGGATCTACTGTCTGGAATGTGGATCATGGAGAAAAAARTTCTCCTCAAGTTTCCCCTAGAAGTGGGGAGGTAACACACATCACAAGCCTAATCTTGGAAACTTTGCAAAAAAATTATTCAAGGATCTAAGAGGAACTTCTTACTATGATTAATTTGCAATGGTAATAAAGTTTCCTTTTTATAAATCTTTGTGTGGCTTACTTCCTTCTTGGAAATATAGGATTCTTCTTTCATTATTGTCATGATGGTTGTTGGTTCCTTCTTCAAATAATACCAACTTGATATCGGATTCCATACCTTTCTTGAGTTTCCATTTTGATTCTTGAAGTGAAACGCATGATGTAGTTTCCAACACTTACCATCCTAATGCTCACTAATTTTGTAATGGCCCTAGTAATTCTTGGCATTGCTCGTTGGGACAACAATAATTTTCCTTTGGCTATTCTTATGATTTTTATTATTCTTCTCTTCTCACTGGCTTGAGGAAAATTTATTGAAACCTTCCTTATTACAACAACCTTAGGTCCTTAGTGAAATATTTATTCCTCCAACACAAGGCCATACCATGGATTCTTTTTCCATAGAAAGAACAAGGGTAAAAATACTAACAATAAAATTCTTATGTCCACCCTTTTTGTGGTGAAAGAAAATAATATGGTAATATTCTTTTAATGTTCACTTAAGCACCAATTTTTCATGTAAGACATTTGTTAATCCCCTTCGATGATAGAAGAAACCAACTCTAGGAGGCCAAACACCTTCCCTCTACATATATAAAAGATATACACCCACTGAGTTTTGAACCATGGTTGTTTCCATGTGATAACCCATCACAGACACTAAGCCAGAACCCGAGTAGATACCTTCTTTAGTTTCCCATGTTCTCGCTAGATCACTTTCTTGGTATTCCTACTATTATTACATGCATAGATACTCGATGTTAGGGTACATGATAAACTACATACTTAGTGACTATTGATGATTAAAATCGCAACAAGGAATTTCACCCGCAAAGTATTTCTAAAGCCTATTATTTAAACTATGCTAATAATATAACACTAGTAGGCGGGACCCCTTGTAGACTGGAGGCTCGAAGATAGACATGACACACATTTTTATTCTATTGTTTCGATGCTACTTACACAGTCCTATATGGTTGACAATGCAATCTTGGTTTCTTTTGATATAGTAACAGGTGGATGATGCATTTTATGGGATGTTTTTGTAATTCAAAGCATTATTTTTTTTATGTTACGATGGGAATGTGTTTACAGTTGCTATGATTTAACCATGTCATGAATCGTCATGATCAACTACCTAGCCACATATATACAAGAAATATGTTAGAAATAACATAACCAAAACAAGGAAAAGAAACTTATGAAAAAATCATAAAAGGAAAGGATCTATGTTTGAGTTATGTTAAGGATTATGTGCAAATGGAAAGGTAAAAGATGTTAGTGTTAGTCCTAATTATTATATGGTTGGTTAGTGGCTATGCGATTTTCGTTTGATTTATTTTGGGGTGCATATAAAATTGCAATACATATTATATGGCATACAAACTTAGTAAAGGTTAACGTGTGATGTTTGGGTGGCGCATTGGGCAAGAAATATTGTCGCAGATTTCAATGGTTTGGAAATTGAATACATGGTTTAATGAATGGTGAAGGATTAGTTGTCTTGTACTTCATAATTGAATAGGATAGGATATGGAAGTGATGTGCAGTAAATGCACGTCACTCCATACTCCCCCCATCGGCCATCACCCTAGTATTGTTCATTGTTGCATTTCAGTCTGTTGGTGGTTAAACTCTGCATTTCAGGCTTGGGAAAGAAGACACTCAACCAAATCTCCCTTTTAAGCTCTATGTTATAGGTATGGTTATTTTTCACTCCATCCATGGATTATGCTCTATGTATTAAAAAAAAATGGCTCAATAATGATTGAGTTTGTGTGCTCTTGAGAATTTCAACTATGTAAATGTGTGTTATTTCTCTCTAAGATGATTGTGTAATTGTTTCGGATTACAAGCAAAAGAATTGGTATTTGGTTGAGTTGTCCATTCACTGGTTTCTCTGTCGGTTAAAATCGTGGTGGGTCTCTGTGGATAATAAGTGAATTGGTTATATATTGCTCTGTATTAATGGTGGAGGTTTTCACTCTGTGTTATATTGTCGGTTGCTTCCTCATAGTCATGAGTGTAACCCTATCTAGTCGCATTCGGATTGCTATTTGGTTGTTGTGTATTTTTTATACTAGAATCATGGTCGTGGGTTCATTCTCATTCTCTTGGCACCAAAGTACCTCAAGATCAGGTCTTAGGGTGTCCATAACATTGATATATATTGTATGGTTGTGGAGTGATATAAGTTATGCCTCGGTGTTATGCGCCCTCATTGGTATTGTTGTCAAATGGTTCAGCTCTTAAGACCATAAACAGAGGTTATATCTCTGTGTGTTCTTGTAACTGTCACTATTTAGATAACATTTTCCTCTCCTTTGCAGGCCTAAAATGAACCATGTGCGTCAGATTTTTCTACCCTACCTGTCATTGTCTTCCTCTATGGCTAACTGTTGTTCCATTTGCCCAGACTGGGAGTTATAAGGAAACCCTATGGTTTACTACTCTGTCTGTATCGAAAGGTTTTTTTCATGTGGTTGATATGTATATGAATACCTCCAGCTCTCTATGGTATTGTTAAATGGGCACGCTCTTGATTGTCTCCTTGTATTTGTTTTTGAAAGAGTCTGGTTTTAAATCTCAAACTGTTTTGGTCCCTTTGGGCATATTCTTGGTTATCAAATATTGGTTTATCAAGTGGAGTGGTTATGGAATTTTTCATCAATCCCATAACTCATATTTATATGATTAAATTGGGAAAGAGTAATTATATATAGTCGAGGGTTATTATCCTTTCCTTATGTTTCCACTCACTATGTTCTTACAGCGTGGTCTTAATTCCAAATTAGAAATACCTGTGTGTTTTGTTAGGCCTGATCAGGGTTATAGCTAATTATCGAAATGGTGAATGAGTGGATGTGGTTATGTTCACTATGAATATACTATTGAATCATCGTGCATATTATAAATGGTTACATCGATAGTGATGAGGCTTGGGTTTTATGTTGATTGTGGTTTCGTTGCAAAGTTGTATTGGTTGATATGATGAAGGAAGTATGTAATCGGGCATGTTTTTGAAGTTTGTTCATATTTGGAAAGGGACCTGTGTATATTTTAATATGGGTCGATTGTGAATTGGTAGACAATGGATGTTTACTATTATACTGATGCATTATGGATAGAGGTCGAACATATTACTGTGTGTGTGTGTGTGTGTTTTTAAGGGAAGGTAAAGAAGTAAAATATTAACAATACTGTTGAATGGAAAGTTGTTCAATTATGAGTATGATTGCGTAGACTATTCTAAATTGAGAAGTTTTGGGAAATTTAAATTATGGAACAGCGAAAAGTTTGATACACAGTAATTGTTGATATGGTGATGGCATGTTTTGGATTGATTTTAGTACATATTTATGATTATTGGTTACTTTATTTGTTTTATGAACAATATCTGTTCTTTCCCTTCCATTCTCTCATTTTTCCGCACATTGTGAATCCCCTCACATTCCTAGATTCACTATTCATGCCATGTTCTTAAAATTAAATTATAATTAAATAAAAACTCTGTATTATAGCAATTGAAGGATGACATAGAGATGAGTTACAGTTGATATGATTATTTTTACAATATATTTTATTGTTTGATGATTTTTTGAGCAGTAATCATGGTCTACCCCCTTTCATTTTATCACTTTTCGCTCAATACAACCCCTCATATATCCCATAACCCTTATTCACCCCCTGCTCATTGACAAGTATTAAACGATTTTTATGGATTGGATTGCATGAGTTTGATGTGTTGTTGAGCCAAACTTTGTTTCATATTTAAAGAGATGTCATGTATGGTTTGTTGAAGAAACTAGTTGCTAATAAACGTTGCATACATGAATGAGCTTCTTCAGTAGAGGAAGCCATGGCTGGAATAATAAGGGAAGGGGAAATTGGAACATGGGTCCTAGAAGGCCAAGGTTTTTGATTCATTTTGATGCATATCCACAAGAGTTGAAGCAACTTTTCCAAGTTGGGTTTTTCAACTGGATTGGACAAGGGGTGGTCCAACCTAGGACAGAAAGGCCTCCTTTCCAACCCCCACATGTCCCTGGTATCCCAGTTCCCCCTCATGTCTCATTACAACCTGAAGTCCCTGAAAACGATAGATGGCAAGAGATTGTTCATCCAACAGTCTCCCAACATCGCAGCTAGACAAACTTTTAAAGTTCATTTTTTTACTTTCTGTCAGAAGTCCTTTTGTATGGTTTTCATTGGGGACATCTAAGTTTGACTTTGGTCCAAACTTCCTCAGGGAATTTTGTAAAGAGAATGATTCTTTTAATTAATTGGAATGAAATAAGTGATTTATTTCTGCCTCATCTGTGTTAATTATTGACTTGGTATTTTTTCTTTTGTCTCTACATTTACTTTTGCATCTGTTATATTCAGAAAATTACATAAATATTGAATTTCTCAACAATCTTTTATTTATAAAAAAAAATCCGCTTAAGCCCTTGTAACTAATACTCATGGATTAGGAAACAATTTTTGAGGCTATAAACATAGGGTGATATTCCCATTTATCTTGATTTAGCCAAGCAATATCTGAAAATGCTTGAGTAACATCATTTCATATCGTTTCCTCAACATTTATTTGGTGACCATACTGGTGAGATATTCCATATCTCTCTGGTTGATTTTTATGCTTGATTATCATTGAATATATCTACTTTTCTTATATTGATTATTTGATTGTTTCATTTCTTAATGACTGTACCGATTGAAAAGCAACCTAATATTGAGCCCGGTCTTCAAGATCAGAGCAGAATTGCTTTAAACTTGTTTAATACGATATTGGATATTGATACCTGGACTGAGTTTAATCACTCATGGGAATCAATTGAAAAAGACATAAGTGTCCAAGAACGTTGGGAAGCTAGGAATAGACAGCTTAGGAATCAACCATGACTTTATTTTTCCTTCAAGTTTTGATCTTCTTTTAATGTCCTTAGAGATCATGTTTCTAGGAGAAGAAGAGGTTTATCACCGAAAATTAATCTTATTGTTGAAATAGGAAAAATGAACATTGTGGTATCCACCCAACAAAGGGATCTAAGGAGAACCTTGTTTGATTCATATAGTTCGTCTTTCACTCCCTTACCTATATCCACAAGATGGCATCTAGTGTTGGCTCTGGTGTCACTGAAGGTGCTTCCTCTTCTCAATCTTCAGCTTCGTCAGTGATTGGTAGCTTATATAGTCACCAAGCTCCTGTCCAATCTACCACAAAGCCCACCAAAGTCATTAAAAAGTATGGTCTTTTTCATTATGAAGAATATGCTACAACCACCCCGTGGCATGTTTCCTCCCCTCTTAACCTAGCACCTGCTAGTCGTCCACTTCCGAAATTTAAAGAACATCTCCCTAGGTTTTAAGAGAATAACATTGTCACTACGAATGAACACTTGGTGGAATTTTCTAATGCCTGTCACAACATAGGAGACAATGACAACGATACTTGTATGTGCTTGTTTGTGAATTACCTTGAAGGGAAGGTTGCATCCGATTTCTTTGATCTCCCTCCTAAGATTTTATCTACTTGGGAGGAGTTAGTCTATTGGTTTAAATATACCTATGGGTAATCCAAAAGTCGAGACGAACAGTTACGGGAGTACAATAACATCGCTTATAAAGAGGATGATACTATCAAGTCCTTCAACTTGCATTTCACCAAATTATACAATCAAATCCCTGAACTCATTCGACCTCATAACCAAGTTGCTTTTGTGAATTATTATAATGCACTACATTCCCTCTATCATCATAGGCTTGAGGAAAAGGCCATTGATAACCTCGGTTCTACTCTGCATACTTGTTTGGAGTATGAGGAACAACTTGAAAGAACATGTCTTCCTTAGGGGGACTCAATTAAACAGACAGACACGTATGCCCTCTTACATCTTGTACAAGACATAAATAATCGTATGATAACGTACGAGCGATTAGGACATGTCTCGTCTCTTATCCCTGGAGCTTCATCCTCTTCTACGCCCCCCTTTAGAAATCCAAATGAAAATAATTTTCATCCTAAAGCTATCATGCCTCATAGTTGGTGTAACTTTTGCGAGGAACACCATGAGGAAAGTATATGTGAGGTAAAGAGGAGTGGTAGAGATAAAATATTTGGTAAGAGACCTAAAACTGCTATTGTTTTCCTAGACTTTGTAGAGCCAGAAGATGTCATGATCATAAATACTAGGAATAAATCTTATGCTCCCAAAAGAAAATATGATTGTCCCCGCACTTCTTCCATCCCAAAATCATCTTCACTAGTTTCTATTGTTCATATTTCTAAGGTTCCTGACAGTCAAGGAACTACCTCCCCTCTCCCCTCTTCCAAATATAACATTCTAAATCAATTGGCCAACATCAAAGCAGATGCAACCCAATTTGGACATGGCTGTCGTCCCTGAACAATAGAAGCATCTAAAACAATTCATGGAAGGAAAAACTTTTGTTGTAGCCAACCTCTCTAAAGAGGTAGATGAAGAGGATTCTTTTGTAAATAAAGTAGGTGTACATAACTTTATATACCATATAAAAAAAACCCCATTTTATATTTCTGTAAATATTATAGATAATATTTCCCATTGTTGTCTCATTGACAGTGATTTGGGCCCAAGTGTAATGTCGAATATTATTATGGAAGAGCTAGGATTTTCGTGTACAAATGAAAACACTAGAATCATGCTCTCTTATAATAGTCTACAAAAAACGACCATAGGTGAAATCAAGGACGTGACCTTGGTTTTGTGTGTGCACCCTTAAATTAGGATAACCCTTAAGTAAGTAACTACTCAATCATTCTAGGAAGAGATTGCAAAGCTTTTTCAGGTGGATACTTCTCACTCGACAGAACACAATTATTCATTCCTGGGAATGGTAAAAACATCATAGTCCTTAAAGAGGGAAGGATTTCACCTTACATAGAAAGTGTTCCACAGCCTAATGTGAATTATATCGAGGAGGACCTAGGAGTGTATTCCATCTTTTTTGAGGAGTATAACACTCCCTTGGAACAAATTGACTTAGATGACATCATGTGGCATAACACTTTTATGGTTCATGCTCCAATGAAGGAAATAGAGCCAAAATTATCTTGTAATCTCCTGTGGGGAAAATTCATAACTTTTCTTATAGATTAGAGTTTGCTTGCACAAAAAATGCAACTGAATTCAAAGCATTACTATTAAGCATTGAAAATTTCTATAATCCGGGTTGTGTTCACCTTATAGTTTTTTAGGATTCCAAGCTTGTTGTGAACCTTGTACATAAGATATACTCTCCTAGCAACAAGTTGATGAAACGATACACCCAAACTATTTGGGCACTTATCTCGAGCCTACTATCTTTCAACATTACTCATGTTCAGAGGGAATTGAATTCAATGGTTGATCAGTTAGATTTTTTTCCAAACTCTCCTAATCAACAACTTCTGCAACAAAGACCTGATTGTACTTTTCAATCTCTATATCGTCCACATATCCTTGACAATGTAGAATCATGGTAGGTCTTCCCTAGTGAAGAGAAAATCTCTACTTTCATTCAAAATGAATCTTATAATCCTAAGGAAATTATATCAATGGAAGATAACAAGATTACTAAGGGCTTGACTCCTCTAGAGAGTTCATTTTCATCGAGTGATGTAGGAAACAAAGAGAAACGTAAAGAACAGGAGTCGAAAAGGAAAGTGGATGAAACCATTTCCTTGAACATTGGAACACCCGAGTCTCCAAAGAATGTTAAAATAGGTGCCCAATGTTCCGATGAAGAAAAAATGAAGTTTGCATGACTGCTTGGTGAATTTCAAGATGTTGTTTTTTGGTCATATGAGTATCTTCATGGTTTTGATCCCTCTCTTATACAACATGCCATTCCTATAAAGGAGGGCTAAAACCAGTTAGGAAAAAACAAAGACCTATTAGCCATGCACTGGAAGCAACTATTAGAAAGGAGTTGGAAAAACTCTTGAAAGATGGGATCATATTTCCAATTAAGTATTCATAATGGGTTTCAAATTTGGCTCTTGTTCGAAAAACAATTGGTCAAATCAAATTATGCGTAGATTTTCATGTATTGAATCATGCTAGTATAAAAGATCACTTTCCTCTCCCTAATATGAAAATGATTTTGCAGCAAGTTGCAGGATCAGAGATGATGTCCTTACTTGAGGGTTTCTTTGGTTACAAACAAATCAAGGTAAAATGGGCAAATAAATATAAAACCACTTTTGTTGTTCGTTGGGGCACTTTTTCTTATGAACGTATTGTCAGGCTGCTAAATCGTAGCTTTTAAGTGTCCTGAATCACTAAATTTTCAAACCAGGGTTGGTATACTTCGAGCTGATACACAGTATGTGCAGGCAAGCGTCTAGTCTTTATTCGAATGCTATCCTAAAAATAAAGCACACACCTATTCTAAGAATTT
>ML816706.1:33807-49411 GCA_009831015.1 Picea engelmannii | reverse complement strand
ATTAAGCATGGGTTCTCTTACTCCACAAAGCATCTTCCCGTGAGGGATTTCACCATAAGGGGACCACTTTGGAGTTCATCCATATTTACTTCTTATCAACCATGACAAAAAAATAATGAGTCATATTTACATAAAACACTATTGGGTCCATTACCCAAACCTTTGTCATACGGGTCTTTCTTCAAGGGTTGACATCAAAATCTTCTTCGCCTTCTTCACCTACAAGGTCTTCTTTCATTTCATCTTCTTCGTCGAGTGAAAGCTCTGAAGCTAGTAACTCAATGAATAAGAAGAAGAAGAAAATGAAGATTAAGAAGAAGAAAAATAAGCAAGGGTCCACACTTCCAAGCACTTCCAGACATGTTGGAGAACAACTAGTTACTGTTAATCATGCTAGGAGTGTTGATTATGCCAAGATCACCCAAACAACCCATAATCCCAAGCACCCTTGCAGGATTTGTAAGGGTATCCATATTCTTAAGAATTTCCCTGGTCTATCTAAGGTTATATAAGCATGTTCTACACACCCTTGCCAACCCATGTCGTCAGACTCTGAACAAGAAGTTGATAACCTCTCGTCAACTAGTCAGGATATCGTTGGGAAGAATAAAAGTAGAGTCAAGTTCCCGTGTATGTTATGTGGAGGGAGTCATCAAACTTACCTTTTCCCTCGTATGGACGAAGCCTCGAAATTAGTGGAAGACATGATTGTTTCCCAACCTCAAATTCTAGTTGCTTATCACAAGCTTACTTTCAACCCACATGTAGTTAATGGAATGATCAATTTGTTCCCTCCCTTGGTTGATTTGGTTGATCAAGTAGTCAATATGGTCACGTCCTTAGTTGAACCAGTCGACAAAGTGGTCGATCTGATCCTATACTCAGTCTATCTCACTATATTGTTAGAGAGTGCAACCCAAGCGATCGATCTGTTTCCACCCGTCGACCCCATTCTCCCCTTGGAGAATGCAACCCAAGTGGTAGATCTGATCTTGTCATTGGTCAATCTTAATCTTCTGCTAGAGAGTAAACCTGATTGTGCCCATTTTTTCTTGTTGATACAAACACTACTGTGTTAGGGGGCATCATTTCTCCTTCTCCTGTGGAACCCCCTCCAAGTAATGAGGCCATCCTTTTTGATTGGGCTGTGCTACCTAGACCTCGTCTTCCCTCTCACATTCCTTTCAAGATTACAATACAAGTTTGTGATCAGGACGTTCCTCAGACACTAATAGATGAAGGTGCATATGTTAGTATTTTGTCCTCTATTTCTTGGAAAGATTTGGGTTATCCTCAACTTGCATTGGTTACCGAGAGTCTGTTATCTTTTAACAGAAGAACCAATCAACCTTTAGGAGTCCTTTCTCATTTTTCCATAACTTTGGGAGAGAAAACTATCTTTATTGATGTCATGGTAGTCCAAGACCCCTTAGATTTCGATTTACTCCTTGGGAGAGATTATGTCTATGCCATGAAAGTTATTGTGTCCACTCTTTTTTCTGTGATATATTTCCCTCATGATGGAAGAATTGTGACTATTGATCAACTTTCATTCGTTGGTACTAACTCAATGACCTCCCTAAACGATTCGTATATGCAGACGGTATCACCCCTGCCACAGGTCAATTATACGATGTTGTCCCCCACGCCTTCAGTTACTGATGAAGATGAGCCTCTCGTTGTAATCTCAGTCTCTTATGACTTAGATCCAATATTTGACATGGTGATCTCTTGGATAGGGATTTTAGAGCCCGATCTCCTTACCCCTGTTGCAACCCTTGACATGTGTTCCTTCCAGAGTGTGTTTCTTCCATCAAGTGAAGATCTCTTGTAAGCCATGACTGATTTTTTTCCCTTGACATGGTGTCCTTCTAGAGCATTGTCCTCTTGGAATTCATGATCAAGAAGAAGGGTTTGTTGACCATGGTTTTATGATTTCAAGATCATTAAAAAATGAAACCAGCCTTGAGCATGGTTTTCTAATTTCAATCTCATTAAAAAATGAAACCAGCTGTGAACATGGTTTTCTGATTTCAATCTCGTTAAAAAATGAAACCAGCTGTGAGGATAGTTTTGCGTCTATGTGGAAACCTCATTAAAAAATAAAACAAAGGTTACGAGGATATTTTTTATGTCTCTGTGGCAGCCTCATTAAAAAATGAAACAAAGGTTATGAGCATAGTTCTTGTTTCTGTGTCAAGCTCATTAAAAAATGAAACACGGGTCTGGGGATTGAACCTGGATTCTCGAGCATAGTTCTTTTCCCATGTCAAGCTCATTAAAAAATGAAATAGATTTTTTCCCCCTCTCAGTTTGAGTCAAGTCCTTCGTCTAGTATTTGAAGCTTCATTTCATCCGCATGTGTTGTTGGATGAGACGAAGCTTGGGGGGCAATGCTTTCAGCCTTTGGAATTCATGTTGAAGTTAAGACACTACATTCTTAAGCTGGGGGCTAAGTACCAACCATGCGAATTCGTGAACCATGTGTTGGGAAGTCGCAAGCATATTTTTTACTTTGGTTCAAGATTGTGTAAAAATGAAACCATCTACCCCAAGCATAGTTTCCTCTGGTTCGATCTTGTGTAAAAATGAAACCAGGTCCAAGCATAGTTTTTTTTAGTTTTAAGCTTGTGTAAAAATAAAATATATCCCAAGCATAGTTTTTGTTAGTTTTAAGCTTGTGTAAAAATAAAATATATCCCAAGCATAGTTTTGTTTTGTTTTAAGCTTGCATAAAAATGAAAACAATCCTGAGCTTAGTCTTTGTTCTTTCTCATGCTTTTAAATAATTGAGAATGTAACCGAGTAAACTTTTATCACTTTTTCATACTTGTAAAGGTTATCACTTTTTATCACTTTTTTTGGACTTGTAATGAGACATGAGGGGGAACTAGGATACCAGGGACATGAGGGGGTTGGAAAGGAGACCTTTCTGGCCTAGGTTGAACCACCCCTTGTCCAATCTAGTTGAAAAACCCAACATGGAAAATCTAGTTCAACTCTTGTGGATCTGCATCAAAATGTATCGAAAACCTTGGCCTTTTAGGACCCATGTTCCAATTTCCTCTTCCCCTATTAATCCGGCCATGGATTCCTCTGCTGAAGAAGCTCATTCCTGTATGCAATGTTTATTAGCAACTAGTTTCTTCAACAAACCATACATGACATCTCTTTAAATATGAAACAAAGTTTGGCTCGACAACACATCAGACTCATGCAATCCAATCCATAAAAATCGTTTAATACTTTTTAATGAGAAAGGGGTGAATAAGGGTTCTGGGATATATGAGGGGTTGTATTGAGCGAAAAGTGATAAAATGAAAGGGGGTAGACCATGATTACTGCTCAACAAATCATCAAGCAATCAATTGTATTGTAATAACAATCATATCAACTGTAACTCATCTTTGTGTCATCTTTTAATTGCTATAATACAAAGTTTTTATTTAATTATAATTTAATTTTAAGAACATGACATGAATAGTGAATTTGGGAATGTGAGGGGATTCATAATGTGTGGAAAAATGAGAGAATGGCAAGGAAAGAATAGATATTGTTCATAAAACAAATCAAGTAACCAATAATTATAACTTTGTACTAAAATCAATCCAAAACATACCATCACCATATCAACAATTAATGTGTATCAAACTGTTCGTTGTTCCAACATTTAAATTTCCAAAAACTTCTCAATTTAGAGCATTCTATGCAATCATACTCATAATTGAACAACTTTCCATTCAACAATATTGTTAATCTTTGATTTCTTTACCTTTCCTTTTTTTTTTAAAACACATAGTAATATGTTCGACATCTATCCATAATGCATCACTATAATAGTAAACATCCATTGTCTACCTATTCACAATCGACCCATTTTAAAATATACACAGGTCCCTTTCCAAATATGAACAAACTTAAAAAATATGCCCGATTACACACCTCCATCATATCAACCAATAAAACCTTGCAACGAAACCACAGTACACATAAAACCCGAGCCTCATCACTGTCAATGTAACTATTTGTAATATGCACTATTATTCAATAGTATATGCACAGTCAACATAACCAAATACACATAGTCACCATTTCCATAATTAACTATAACCCTGATCAGGCCTTGCAAACCACACAGGTATTTCCAATTTGCAATTAAGACCACGCTGTAAGAACATAGTGAGTGGAAACATAACGAAAGGATAAAAACCCTCAACTGTATATAATTACTCTTTCCAAATTTAATAATAGAAAGACGAGATAGGGGCTCGATGAAAAATTCCATAACCACTCCACTTGATAAACCAATATTTGACAACCAAGAAGATGCTCGAAGGGACCAGGACAGTTTGAGATTTAAAATCAGTCTCTGTAAAAAACAAATACAAGGAGACAATCAAGAGCATGCCCATTTAAAAATAGCACAAAGAAGTCGAGGTCTTCATAGACATATCAATCACAGGAAAAAAACCTTTCAATACAGACACAGTAGTAAACCACAGGGTTTCCTTATAACTCCCAGTATGGGAAAATGGAACAACAATTAGCCACAGAGGAAGACAACGACGGGTAGGGTAGAAAAATCCAACGCACATGGTGCATTTTACGCCTGCAGAGGAGAGGCAACTGTTAAATGAACAGTGACAGTTACAAGAACACACAGAGATATAACCTCTATTTATTTTCTTAAGAGCCAAACTATTTGACAACAATACCAGTGAGGACGCATAACACTGAGGCATAAATTATATCACCCCACAACCATACAATATATATCAACGTTATGGCCACCCTAAGACCAAATCTTGAGGTACTTTGGTTCCAAGGCAATGAGAATGAGCCCACGACCATGATTCTGGTATGAAAAATACACAACAACCAAATAACAATATGAATGCGACTAGATAGGGTTAGACACATGACTGTGAGGAAGCAACCGACAATAATACATAGAGCGAAACCCTCCACCATTAATACAAAGCTATATATAACTAATTCACTTATTATCCATAGAGACCCACCACGATTTTAACCGACAGAGAAACCAGTGAATGCAAAACTCAACCAAAAACCAATTCTTTTGTTTGTAATATGAAACAATTACACAATCATCTCAGAGATAAATAACATGCATTTACATAGTTGAATGTCTCAGGAGCACACAAACCCAAGAATTATTGAGCTATTGTTTGTTCATACATAGAGTATAATCCATGGATGGGGTGAAAAAGAACCATACCTGTAACAAAGAGCTTAAAAGGGTGAGTTGGCTAAGCGTCTTCCTTCCCAAGCCTGAAATGCAGAGCTTAACCACCAACAGACCCAAATACAACAAGGAACAATACTAGGGTGACGACTGATGGGGGGAGTATGGAGTGACGTACATTTAATGCACGCCACTTCCATCTCCTATCTTATTCAATTCTGAAGTACAAGACAACTAAATATTCACCATTCATTAAACCATGTATTCAATTTCCAAACCATTGAAATCTGCGACAATATTCCTTGCCCAATGCGCCACCCAAACATCACACGTTAACTTTTGCTAAGTTTTTATGCCATATCATATGTATTGCAATGTTATATGCACCCCGAAATAAATCAAACAAAAATCACATAGCCACTAACCAACCATATAATAGTTAGGACTAACACTAACATATTTTACCTTTCCATTTGCACATAATCCTTAACATAACTCAAACATAGATCCTTTCCGTTTAGGATTTGTTCATAAGTTTCTTTTCTTTGTTTTGGTTATGTTATTTTTAACATATTTCTTGTATATATGTGGCCAGGTAGTTGATCATGACAATTTGTGACATGGTTAAATCATAACAACTGTAAACACATGCCCATCATAACATAAAAAATAATGCTTTTAATTGAAGAAACATCCCATAAAATGCATCATCCACTTGTTACTATGTCAAAAGAAACCAAGATTGCATTGTCAACCATATAGGACTATGTAAGCAGCGTCGAAACAACAACATAAAAACGTGTGACATGTCTATCTTTGAGCCTCTATTCTACATGGGGGTACCACCTACTAGTATTATATTATTAACATAGTTTAAATAATAGGCTTTATCAATACTTTGCGGGCGAAATTCCTTGTTGCATTTTTAATCATCAACAAATTGGTGACTCCACAGGGAAATCTTTTTCCAACAGATTAAGAAGTCAGAATGTCTAGTTTCATGGACCAAGTAACATCAGATCAAGAAGATATAAATCAAAATGATTATGCAACATGGGGAAGTGAGCAAATTTAATAGAAATATGACAGAGAATTTGGGAATAACTCATGGAAAGTGTTAAGTATGAGGGGGTTTATCCCTGTAAGAATAATCATTCAACTAAAATTTACTCTTGACTTCAAGGAGATTTTTTTTTTTTGAACTTGCTCTTTTGAATCTCGAATGGATGAAGAAAAGGAAAGAATAAGAGGGATGTAACGAACTATCTCACAAGATAACAGTGAAAGAAGAAAAAAAAATTCAATGATGCCTTCAGGGAGAACATCATGGCAACCGTGTAATCTTGATTTTTATTGATTAACAATACTTAGCAGGAGTGTCGTTGTGGAAAAACTGATCCAACACTTTATTTTTGACAAAAATTGAAGTCAAAAGAACAAAAGAAAGAAATGTCATAACAGAAATGAAACAACAAAATGGGAGTGAGCAGAAATCAAATGACAGAAATGAAAATTGCAAAAATGAAAACTACTAAAATGAAAGTAGAATTGAAATGATAGAATTGAAAATACTAATGTAAAAGCAGAGATGAAAACTACTAAAATACAAAATAATCCAAACAACGTTAAACTCTTCAAGTTGGTTCCACGTAATGTTTTAAGTGAGAACCGTTAGTGTTGTAGGAAAACAATTTCTCTTGTAAGTCCTTTAGAATGTAATATTTTGAACCCAAGACAAAAACGATCCTGAAAGGACCTAGCCATAATTTTTGAAACTTTGAGTGTCTTCCCCTATCAGCATTAGCTGAATCCCACAACAATACCTTCTCATGGACTTAAATTTGACAATTTTGACACTCTTGTTGAAATACTTTTTAACAGTCTGTTGTCTCCTTTTTATATTACCCAAGGCAAACGTCCTTTACTCCTCTAAACCCAGGAGTGGATTCATCCTTTGTGAAACATCAAAAGAATTTAATTCTTCGACCTGTAGCATTAACCTTAAGGAGGAAAGTTCCATTTCAATAGGAAGAATGGATTCTTGACCATAAACAAGCTGGAAAAGAATGCAACTAGTGCTTACCTTGGTAGTAGTTCGATCCACCCAAAGGGCATAAGTGAGGAGAGTGTGCCATTGACGAGGCTTATCTTCGATGAGCCTTTTGACAATTCTCACCAAATTCTTTTTGGTATACTCAGCATGCCCATTTCCTTAGGGGTAGTAAGCTAATGAGGTGAAATGTTTAACCCCCAACTTAGCTAAAAATTGTGTCATCTTAGCAGAAATAAAAGCAGGACCATTGTCTATAATAATTTCCAAAGGAAGACCAAATCTGGAAAAGATGTTATTTCCAAGGAAAGAAATCACTTGATCATCTGTTGAATGTTTAAGTGGGAAAACTTAAACCAATTTTGTAAAATAGTGTGTGGCTGTCAAAATGAAGACTTGTCCTGCTGAAGACAGAGGATTAATAGGACCAATAAATCCAATCCCCACTTTGAAAAAGGAAAATTCGGGAGGATAGGTTGTAATGGTATGGTTGAAAGGCGTTCTTTCCCAACAAATTTCTGGCACTTGTCACAAGATCTCGAAAAAACATAAGAATCACGAAAGATTGGAGGCCAATAATATCCTTTTCTGATAATCTTAAAAGCAATAGTTTTAGCAGAAAAATGACCTCCTACATGAATAAATTTTTTTGAAGAACCATGAGTTTCTTGCAACAGTTTATGTGTGTCCTCATTGTTTACACAATGAAGCAACATACCATCAATAGATATTGTAAACAAGAAGTCTCCTATAATGACATATATAGAAGATTCGAGACAGAGCCTTCTTATTTAATGAGTGTCTAAGTTATCTGGACATATTTGGTTATGAAAATAGTAAACTAAATTCTTATACCAAGTATGTTCAGACACAGGAAGGATCTGATTATCAATGTAGAAAAATGTTGATAGAGAACTATCTTGTTCATCAATTTCTTCACTAGTTTCAGCATGTTGAGCTAAGTGAAGGGATAAGTCATGTCCCTTGATGGTGGTAGAAGTCACGATAGTTAAATCATGCTCATGGATCTTGGCAAGACAATGTGCAAGCTTCCTTGAAAGATAAGTCTGTGAGAGCAAAACCTTGACAACAGGTAAAGAGAATTTTACCAACATATGCTTACCTAAGATGAAGTGGCGAAATGTTTCAACAACTTTAACAAGAGCGAAGGATTTTTTTCAATAAAACAATATTTGAAATTATCATCAGACAAGCTTTGACTCATGTAAGCCACTGGTTTTTCATTACCTTGGTCATCACCTTGCATGAGGATAGCGAAAATCTCTTCCTCTGTGGCATTAGTATATATCATAAATTCCTTCTCAAAATCCAGCTTCTCCAGAACTGGTGTGGATTTAATTGCTTTCTTGATCCCTACAAAAGAATTTTCGACATCATCTGTCCAAGAAAAGGAATGATCTTTCTTAAGAAGATTATGAATTTTCTTGACCATTGCAGCAAAATCAGGAACAAACCTACAGACAAAGTTAATAACCCCCATAAAATCTTGAACCTCCTTCTTGGAAGTGAGAGAAGGGAGATTTAGGATAGTGACAATCATTTTAGGATCAATTCTTATTCCTGAATCAGAGACAATGTGTCCAAGGAGTTTTCCCTTGGTAACACCGAAAATAGACTTAGGAGGATTTAGAGAAATGCCAAATTTACTGCATTGCATGAGAACTCTTTTAAGATGACCAAAATGATCTGATTGGTTCTTAGAGTACACAATTAAGTCATCAAGATAGACCTGAATAATCCAGTTGAAAAACCCAACTTGGAAACCCATGTTCCAATTTCCCCTTCCCCTATTATTCCACCCATGGCTTCCTCTATTGAAGAAGCTCATTCATGTATGCAACGTTTATTAGCAACTAGTTTCTTCAACAAACCATACTTGACATCTCTTTTAATATGAAACAAAGTTTGGCTCAACAACACATCAAACTCATGCAATCCAATCCATAAAAATCGTTTAATACTTGTCAATGAGAAAGGGGTGAATAAGGGTTATGGGATATATGAAGGGTTGTATTGAGAGAAAAGTGATAAAATGAAAGGGGGTAGACCATGATTACTGCTCAACAAATCATCAAACAATAAAATCTATTGTAAAAACAATCATATCAACTGTAACTCATCTCTATGTCATCCTTCAATTGCTATAATACAGAGTTTTTATTTAATTATAATTTAATTTTAAGAACATGGCATGAATAGTGAATCTAGGAATGTGAGGGGATTCATAATGTGCAGAAAAATGAGAGAATGGAAGGGAAAGAATAGATATTGTTCATAAAACAAATCAAGTAACCAATAATCATAAATATGTACTAAAATCAATCCAAAACATACCATCACCATATCAGCAATTACTGTGTATCAAACTTTTTGCTGTTCCATAATTTAAATTTCCCAAAACTTCTCAATTTAGAATAGTCTGCGCAATCATACTCATAATTGAACAACTTTCCATTCAACAGTACTGTTAATATTTTACTTATTTACCTTCCCTTAAAAAAAACACACACACACACACAGTAATATGTTCGACCTCTATCCGTAATGCATCACTATAATAGTAAACATCCATTGTCTACCAATTCACAATTGGCCCATATTAAAATATACACAGGTCCCTTTCCAAATATGAACAAACTTCAAAAACATGCCCAATTACACACCTCCTTCATCATATCAACCAATAAAACTTTGCAACGAAACCACAGTCAACATAAAACCCGAGCCTCATCACTATCGATGTAACCATTTATAATATGCATGATGATTCAATAGTATATTCATATTGAACATAACCACATCCACTCATTCACCATTTCGATAATTAGCTATAACCCTGATCAGGCCTAGCAAAACACACAGGTATTTCCAATTTGGAATTAAGACGTTGTAAGAACATAGTGAGTGGAAACATAAGGAAAGGATAATAACCCTCAACTATATATAATTACTCTTTCCCAATTTAATCATATAAATATGAGTTATGGGATTGATGAAAAATTCCATAACCACTCCACTTGATAAACCAATATTTGATAACCAAGAATATGCCCAAAGGGACCAAAACAGTTTGAGATTTAAAATCAGACTCTTTCAAAAACAAATACAAGGAGACAATTAAGAGCATGCCCATTTAACAATAGCATAGAGAGATGGAGGTCTTCATATACATATTAGCCACATGAAAAAAACCTTTCGATACAGACAGAGTAGTAAACCATAGGGTTTCCTTATAACTCCCAGTCTGGGCAAATGGAACAACAATTATCCATAGAGGAAGACAATGACAGGTAGGGTAGAAAAATATGACGCACATGGTTCATTTTACGCCTGCAAAGGAGAGGCAAATGTTATCTAAATAGTGACAGTTACAAGAACACACAGAGATATAACCTTTGTTTATGTTCTTAAGAGCCGAACCATTTGACAACAATACCAATGAGGACACATAACATCGAGGCATAACTTATATCACTCCACAACCATACAATATATATCAATGTTATGGACACCCTAAGACCTAATCTTGAGATACTTTGGTGCCAAGAGAATGAGAATGAACCCACGACCATCATTCTGGTATAAAAAATACACAACAAGCAAATAGCAATCTGAATGCGACTAGATAGGGTTACACTCATGACTATGAGGAAGCAACTGACAATATAACACAGAGTGAAACGCTCCACCATTAATACATAGCGATATATAACCAATTCACTTATTATCCACAGAGACCCACCACAATTTTAACCGACAGAGAAACCAGTGAATGGACAACTCAACCAAATACCAATTCTTTTGCTTGTAATCCGAAACAATTACACAATCATCTTAGAGAGAAATAACACACATTTACATAGTTGAAATTCTTAGGAGCACACAAACCCAAGTATTATTGAGCCATTGTTTGTTAATACATAGAGCATAATCCATGGATGGAGTGAAAAATAACCATACCTATAACAAAGAGCTTAAAAGGGAGATTTGGTTGAGTGTCTTCTTTCCCAAGCCTGAAATGTGGAGTTTAACCACCAACGGACTGAAATGCAACAATGAACAATACTAGGGTGATGGCCGATGGGGGGAGTATGGAGTGACGTGCATTTACTGCACATCGCTTCCATATCCTATCCTATTCAATTATGAAGTACAAGACAACTAATCCTTCACCATTCATTAAACCATGTATTCAATTTCCAAACCATTGAAATCTACGACGATATTTCTTGCCCAATGCGCCACCCAAACATCACACGTTAACCTTTACTAAGTTTGTATGCCATATAATATGTATTGCAATGTTATATGCACCCCAAAATAAATCAAACGAAAATCGCATAGCCACTGACCAACCATATAATAATTAGGACTAACACTAACATCTTTTACCTTTCCATTTGCACATAATCCTTAACATAACTCAAACATAGATCCTTTCCTTTTATGATTTTTTCATAAGTTTTTTTTCCTTGTTTTGGTTATGTTATTTCTAACATATTTCTTGTATATATGTGGCTAGGTAGTTGATCATGATGATTTGTGACATGGTTAAATCATAGAAACTGTAAACACATTCCCATCGTAACATAAAAAAATAATGCTTTGAATTACAAAAACATCCCATAAAATGCATCATCCACTTGTTACTATATCAAAAGAAACCAAGATTTCATTGTCAACCATATAGGACTATGTAAGTAGCATCGAAACAATAGCAGAAAAATGTGTGACATGTCTATCTTCGAGCCCCCATTCTACAAGGGGTCCCACCTACTAGTGTTATATTATTAGCATAGTTTAAATAATAGGCTTTAGCAATACTTTGCGGGTGAAATTCCTTGTTGCGATTTTAATCATCAATAGTCACTAAGTATGTATCCCATTTACTAAGCACTCCCTCTACAAAGGAACTCATGATGAAAAATATTATCATGGCCTTGCATGTCAATGAAATCCACCCCATGAAGTAAACCCCCATCCATACGATTATCATTGCACATGTCCATTGATGGGTTTCCCTCGAACATACTTCTTGGTCTAGGTACTAGCACACCTAAGATGAGGTAATAATGACCCTCCCAGACCTAGAATTGGAAAATTACATAACTTTGTAAGCTATTTGAAGTTTGAAGAGGATATTATGTGAGATAAATCTAATGGATTTTGTGTTAACATGATTAACTTTATATATTTTTTTGGATTGTGTACCTTCCCTTCCATCTTCATGATGCCTCTTGGACCACATGATCCCCCTCCTTGGATGATGATTACACATGATTGATGACACTTGCATCCTTTGGAGGATGACAAAGGGGGTATTATCTCACTTGTATGGAGGCCATCCCCATCATTTGAGGGAGTTCATTTGTAAATCCTAGGAGGATGTTGGATGATTTGATCACATGGCTTCGATCATGATACCCCACTAGAACTTATGGACATGACCTAGAGGACAATTGATTGATGGGATGTTTCACTTTTTGAGGAGGATGTTGTCCCTTTTATTGAGGATGTTGTACTTGGAGGGATGATGTATCAACTCTCCATGAATTATGGCACCTTTTGGAGATGGTATGTTACCCTTTGATGATGAGACATTGCACAAGGAGCATGGGTGTTTCACCTTTATGATGTTTGCACAGTTTTGATGAGATGTTGGGGTTTTCCTTGAGGACAAAATGACACATTTGATGATGTCATACCCTTTGGAGGGTTTGAGGCCCCCATGGAGATGGAATGTTGCACCCTTTCATGGAAATGTTTCACCTTTTGGAGCATCTATTTCACTTTTTGAGTGAGTCATCCCCTCATTGAGGACCAGGACCAGGACAGTTTGAGATTTAAAATCAGGCTCTATAAAAAACAAATACAAGCAGACAATCAAGAGCGTGCCCATTTAAAAATAGCACAAATAACTCGAGGTCTTCATAGACATATCAATCATAGGAAAAAACCCTTTCGATACAAACACAATAGTAAACCACAGGGTTTCCTTATAACTCCCAGTATGGGAAAATGGAACAACAATTAGCCACAGAGGAAGACAACGACGGGTAGGGTAGAAAAATCCAACGCACATGGTGCATTTTACGCCTGCAGAGGAGAGGCGACTGTTAAATGAACTGTGGCAGTTATAAGAACACACAGAGATATAACCTCTATTTATGTTCTTAAGAGACAAACTATTTGACAACAATACCAGTGAGGACGCATAACACCAAGGCATAAATTATATCACCCCACAACCATACAATATATATCAACGTTATGGCCACCCTAAGACCGGATCTTGAGGTACTTTGGTTCCAAGACAATGAGAATGAGCCCACGACCATGATTCTGGTATGAAAAATACACAACAACCAAATAAAAATATGAATGCGACTGGATAGGGTTAGACACATGACTGTGAGGAAGAAACCGACAATAATACATAGAGCGAAACCCTCCACCATTAATGAAAAGCTATATATAACGAATTCACTTAGTATCCACAGAGACCCACCACGATTTTAACCGACAGAGAAACCAGTGAATGCAAAACTCAACCAAAAACCAATTCTTTTGTTTGTAATCTGAAACAATTACACAATCATCTCAGAGATAAATAACATGCATTTACATAGTTGAAATTTTTAGGAGCACACAAACCCAAGAATTATTGAGCTATTGTTTGTTCATACATAGAGTATAATCCATGGATGGAGTGAAAAAGAACCATACCTGTAAAAAAGAGCTTAAAAGGTTGAGTTGGCTAAGCGTATTCCTTCCCAAGCCTGAAATGCGAAGCTTAACCACCAACAGACCCAAATACAACAAGGAACAATACTAGGGTGATGAATGATGGTGGGAGTATGGAGTGACGTACATTTAATGCATGCCATTTCCATCTCCTATCCTATTCAATTCTGAAGTACAAGACAACTAAATATTCACCATTCATTAAACCATGTATTCAATTTCCAAACCATTGAAATCTGCGACAATATTCCTTGCCCAATGCGCCACCCAAACATCACACATTAACTTTTGCTAAGTTTTTATGCCATATCATATGTATTGCAATGTTATATGCACCCCGAAATAAATCAAACAAAAATCACATAGCCACTAACCAACCATATAATAGTTAGGACTAACACTAACATATTTTACCTTTCCATTTGCACATAATCCTTAACATAACTCAAACATAGATCCTTTCCGTTTAGGATTTTTTCATAAGTTTCTTTTCTTTGTTTTGGTTATGTTATTTTTAACATATTTCTTGTATATATGTGGCTAGGTAGTTGATCATGACGATTTGTGACATGGTTAAATCATAACAAATGTAAACACATGCCCATCATAACATAAAAAATAATGCTTTGAAGTGAAGAAACATCCCATAAAATGCATCATCCCCCTGTTACTATGTCAAAAGAAACCAAGATTGCATTGTCAACCATATAGGACTGTGTAAGCAACGTCGAAACAACAACATAAAAACGTGTGACATGTCTATCTTTGAGCCTCTGTTCTACACGGGGGTCCCACCTACTAGTATTATATTATTAACATAGTTTAAATAATATTCTTTAGCAATACTTTGCGGCCGAAATTCCTTGTTGCAATTTTAATCGTCAACAAACTGGTGACTCCACAGGGAAATCTTTTTCCAACAGATTAAGAAGTCAAAATGTCTAGTTTCATGGACCAAGTAACATCAGATCAATATGATATAAATCAAAATGATTATGCAACATGGGGAAGTGAACAAATTTAATAGAAAGATGATCGAGAATTTGGGAATAACTCATGGAAAGTGTTAAGTATGAGGGGGTTTATCCCTGTAAGCATAATCATTCAACTAAAATTTACTCTTGACTTCAAGGAGATTTTTTTTTTTTTGAACTTGCTCTTTTGAATCTCGAATGGATGAAGAAAAGGAAAGAATAAGCGGGATGCAACAAACTATCTCACAAGATAATAGTGAAAGCAGAAAAAAAAATTCAATGATGCCTTCAGGGAGAACATCATGGCAGTCGTGTAATCTTGATTTTGATTGATTAACAATACTTAGCAGGAGTGTCGCTCTGGAAAAACTGATCCAACACTTTATTTTTGATAAAAATTGAAGTCAAAAGAACAAAAGAAAGAAATGTCATAACAAAAATGAAACAACAAAATGGGAGTGAGCATAAATCAAATGACAGAAATGAAAATTGCAAAAATGAAAACTACTAAAATGAAAGTAGAATTGAAATGATAGAATTGAAAATACTAATGTAAAAGCAGAGATGAAAACTACTAAAATACAAAATAATCCAAACAACGTTAAACTC